>OVBA01000640.1:0-59946 GCA_900406435.1 Lepidium aucheri | reverse complement strand
ATTGGTCGGCAGTTTGGCGAGCGTCGCTTTCCTGCGCCTCCTCGTCGGCTATTCGGTGCTCGGCGCTCTCATGCTGTCGTTCGTTTTGGCTAGCTCCCACCGGGTTCACCGGTGGATCAGCAGGTTGCTGGTTGTGTTGCCGGGGGAGCTGGGCTTGGAGCTGATTAAATCGTTGATCCTGGGCGTTAAGCCTTTCAAGGATTTGATTCGTTCGTCGATTATTCTGCTCGACCAGATCTGCCATCATTTGCTGTAGGTCGATTAGGGTTTGTCCCCGTGTGTTTGCGGTATTCGGCGGTCGGGCCGCGTTTGATGTCGTCGGTACGTCACTCTGATTGTTCGACTGATCCATTTTCGCCGTTTGTCGATTTACTTTGCGGTTGAAATTGATTCGTGCCCCACGGTGGGCGCCAAAATATTGATGCTAAGACTCAACACTCGTAAGAATCGTTGAACTTTGAATCGAATACTTTATTATTAGACGAAAATTGATTACAAATGGAGGTCGAACAAATCCTTTGCTTGGCTCCCAAGCTCTAGGGTTTTCTCTCCCTCTCCGTTTATCTCTCTCCCTTTTTGAGGTTATGGACTATTATTTATAGGCTTTTAGACCTACGGTTTCGGGGAATATTCTCTCGAGATTCTCCAAGATTTCTGGCGAGCATGGAGAAGATTGGTTGCTCGCTTAGTCAGCTACGCTCTTCTAGGCTTCGCATGCTCGCCCCCAAAGATGTTACGAGGCTCGCCTAATCTCCTGCTCGGCCCATCTTCTCTAATCCATTACTATTGGGCCTCTTAAGGATTTTGGGCCTTGTACCAATAAGATCTTTAAATTAAAAAAAAAAGATTCGAAGTTCGAGGAAGTTTTTCTTCAAATATAAAATTTAAAAGAGATTTGAAGCACCATGAAAAATGCTTTAATATGTACAAAACAATCTTGACGGCTAAACAAATCTATGTATTAATGTTAGTGTAATACTCAAATTTTTGTTTTTGTGTTTCTTTTTCTGAAACATATTCTTGTTTTTATCCACTCACATGTGAAATTAAGTTTAAAGCCAGAGTTGGACCGTGGTATATACTATATAATTCATGGCTTGAGGTCCACATATATTGGGGCTCAACATTCTTTAAAGGTTATAAAATTTTGTAGTAACTAAGACCAAAAGATTTAGAATTTTGTAGTAATTACAGTCCAACAATTTCAGAGTTTATAGAACTTTTTAGTAGTAATACCCGAAATTTTTATAGTTTATTGATTTTTAGTAAGTAAGAACAAAAATTATTATTTTTCTTTTTAAAAATTCGGTGTTAATTACCATGTTTGATTTTGTATAATTTTATCCTCTTATTTTGTAAAATTTTTCTTTTCTAAAACTAATGAATAAAAATAGTTGTTATTATTAAAGAATATACTGAAAGAAATTTTAATTTTTTGAGTAGGGCCTTCAATAACATCGAACCGATCTGTTTGAAGCTAAGTCAAAAATGCTATGATCGATTTCGGCCATGTTCTTTGTACGATCGATGCGTCTGCGATCAGTTACTCTATAATACAAGTGTTTTATGAATCAACAATGTGGAGAGTAAAAAAAGTAATACACAGCACCGTGTATTATGAATCGAAACGACTTTGTAAACTGTCGCTTTTTATCTTAGCGACACCGGCGGTATTCATTAAAGTAGTCGCAGCGACATGTTTCTTTTTTTCATTATTTATTTTTGAATTTATTAGTGTTTAATTTTTGTGTCGCTGAAGAAGTCGCAGCGACATATAAAATAACTACCAATATATTGTTATTTCTGATCACTTCAAACTTGTAATGAACGACTAGTATATATGGATATGTATATTATTATATGAATATAATATGTGTTGTATACTAAATTAAACTAGGTGAAACTAAACAATTATATATTGTTAGTATATACATATTGTGAAAATTGAAATAGAGCAACAATATGGGAGATTAGGCAGGTTTTATAATAGTATGTGGGTAAGCTTTATAGGTTTGAATGTGCTTTATTCCATATTGGTGAGCAGCCTTGGTACTTGCAAAAGCAGAAGAACACAATCATCTAATTTAGATTCCTTTCTTTCACTATGAACCAATCTCTCCTTTTTTTAGGACCCAATCTATATATATGTCTATATTAAATAACTTTCTGTCTATTCGTTTTTGAATATCCATCTCTATAGAAATTACGAAGGACGTTCATTAAAAATAGATTTTCTAGGAACGATATGGCCCGTCGGGTTTTTCTATAAATCAGGCATTTATCAACGATATATATTTCTTTTAGGCTCATTTTGTTTTGAAGATGATTAAAATTGAAAAGAAAAAAAAATCAATCAATCCCCATAAATTATAAAACTTACTTTTACTCAATTATGGCGTTTTTGAATTACAGTTTTAAAACATAGAATTTGGGGTTACTTTTTTATAAAATAAAAAAAAGTAACGAGTAAGTGAGAGTGGAAGAAGAGAAGGTTTCTCAATAAAAAAATAAATCAATAATAAAAAATAATATTTTTTATATATAAAAATGGGAGAATCGATTCTTTATTTGAGAATCCATGAGAACATGTCCAATTAAGAATGGTTCAAGTTATATTATAATTATTTCAATTTCTTATAGTTTAAAAACTAATTAATTCATTTCGATATTATTCGTTTTAATTTTTTATTTATTTCAGAAATAATAAAATAAAATTATATATCTAACAAGATCCATTATACATATATTTAAATTGTATATTAATATTAATTAAGTATTTGTAAAATATATTGATTAAAAGTTCTTAAATTCAAAATAAAATATCAAAAAGTATTTAAACACTAAAATCATGTAAGTTTTTACTAACATTTTTAAATATTGAAAATTAATATTAAAATTAAAATTAATGTTAAAGTTAGTATATTTGTAAAATAGATAAGTGACAAAAAAAATTATATTTTTATAATTTATTAATATTATATTGATGAGAGACTCAAAGAGACACTTTGTGAGTCTCTCACCAATAAATATCATTCTTTTATGTATGGTTCTTAAACTAAATTATACTAAAAATATTAATATTATATTGATGAAAGACTCAATAAATTTCAATCATTGCAATGCTCTAATAATGACCAAATGAGTCGAGACTTGAGGATGAGTTCTTACGAAAACTTACCAAGAGTGAAAATAGATGACGTGGCCCACATAAACTGACAAAAAAGCAACTTTGTCGCCTAGTGAACTGTGTGTACACAAAAATCAAAGCGCGTCAAACTGACATCTTAAGATTAAAATTCTCGTCCCGACATTGATTCTCTGCTTCTGTCCTTCTTATTCTTTCTTACTCACATCACAATGTAACTAAAATAAATAATCTGGCCGTCATCTTAAGTGTTACTCGTACTATTATCATTGAATAACAACAGAATATGTGATTTCATATTTCTCCGCAATAAAATATACTACTATTTATTAACTAATTTAGTGCTTTTAACACGCAAGTAGAACATGTTCAAATCCACAAAAGTGTATTTATTTATTTAAAGTAAATCAAAACACACAGATCTAAAATCTAATAAGTGATTTCACTTTTCACATATCTATATATCAATGATATAGTAATATTTTCTTGTGAAATCATGAAATTTATGGGCAATAAGTAGTTTCTTTTGGATATAGTGACAAAAAAGATGGAATTTAGACATAAGATTCTTTACTCTTAATTTGGTGACGTCGTCTATTCAACCTCATCCACAATAATTAATTCCTTCCTTGTTTTTAAACCGTCCCCATTTGCATCTGTTCTAGTCCTCCATTGTATTCAAATATTTAATATAAATATAATTTATATCCCTTGTAAATAATGTGTGTTTTTCCTTTTATAAAGTGTATTTTTTTAATTAATCCTAATCGAAAAAGAAAAAAAAAACACATGTTAAATTGAAAAATTTGCAGATATAAAAAATGAATACTTAAACCTCTTCTTTCTCCATAGATTAATGACTAAATATTCATCTCATAAATCAAAATAAAAGATTATAGATTTCTCGATTTGGGATTTGCAACTTTCCGAGATAGATATTACTAGACGATAAAAAATGGCTATATCATATACTATATGAGATCATTTAAGGAAGCCATAACAGACCACACATATACACATGGTCGTTACACATGATGATAAGAGGAGCATTCCCTCATTGTCACATAAGTATCTTCTCAGTCTTATCTAAAACCAAGGTTGAAATGGGAGAGATGTACACATTCTTATGATTAACTCGTCCATTAATCTAAAATTAACGTTTAGACTAAATCAGTGAGAAATTAAATTAAGTCGTCCAACACATAGATGATCATATTTGAGATCGATAGATAGATCTATCTAAGATACTATAAAGTTCATTTTGATAATAGAGTTCAAACTCGAAAGAAAACAAAGTAAGAGTTTTGATAAAAAGAACAAAGGTACAGTCTCAAAAACATGTAATAGCTCAAGCTACCTAAAACCATAGATCGAGAACGATGAAAGCCGTAGATAACATTAACTAAACAAAAACGCAATATAAGACAAAATTAACCTAATAACTAGTAACTAGAGATTTTCACCAAAGTATACCTCCAAGTGTCCTTTCTTTTTGTTTGTTGGTTGAACTCAACGTGAAGAGCCGAAAGTAGAAAGATCAGTCCAAGTAGAGCAATTACCATTAACATTAACCCATTTGTAAGGATTATCTTCAACTTTAACCGATGAAAACTGCGATGCCAAAGCAGAAGAGATCGAAGCAGAAGTTATCCTCGGCGATTCAAAAGGGTAAAACCCATTTGTGGATGGATTACGATTAGAAGAATCATCCAAGTTCCCAGCAACCAAACTTGGCTGCTGATTCTGAGAAGTTGATCTCCATTCATCAATACAGCTCATAAGCGAACCACCAGAACTTCCCATATGGATTGACCTTAAGTCTTGATTCAATCCTCCATAGTTCAGCAAGCTCATGTTGTTGTCTGTTTTTGTATTGTTTGTGAGATCTCCAAGCTGATTATAAGTAGGATTCATTAGCCTCACCGGAGATAATATCTGGCTTAAGATACTCTCTTGGTTTCCTCCATAGTTGGATGAGAGAATGTTGCTGATGGTGGACGCATTCCCGGAGAAGCTTGTATTGTTGCTTGTGGCGGTGCTGTTGCTGTTGCTTTTAGTACGCCTGTTTCTCCGGCAGCCACCACCCACAGGGACATTCCGGAGGGCACCACCACGTGTCCAGTATCTCCGGCAAGTCTTGCAGAAGTGGCGTGGTTGAGTGAGGCTGTAGTTGTTGAAGTAGCAGAACTTGGTGTTGGTAGATTCACATCTTGGACATTTCAGTGCTGCTTCAGGCAAAGCTACGTTTGCTTGTCTTGCTCTGTCCACCATCGATCCTGCTCGGATCGAGCCACTGCTTCCGCTCACACCCCCGCTTCCATTAGGCTGTGGTTGCTGTTGTGACTGCAGCTGAGTTCGAAGACCATGACCTCCGGATGCTGAGCCTCCTACTCCATCCTGATTATAATTGTTCGGAGGAACCTAAAGTTACCAAAAAAAAAGGAATGAATAATTATTCAATTTGAACAAGAATATCTAAGAACATGCTAAGCAATTCAAAAAGAACTTTTTATGTCTTTTCGTTTTCTTGCTTTGAATTAATATTAGTACTCTTTTAGAGTTTAACTTCAATATTAGATCGTGCTAATTGCAAAGCAAGACAAAATTTTGTTGTTGAGTGGCCTTTACTTTTCTTGATTTAAATTAAGATTTATCAATTTTACTCCAAATTTAGAACATGTGATTGCTAAACAAGAAGAAAATTTGTGTGTCCTAAATAAGAAAATAGTAAAGCACTTACTTGTTGCCAATTGTTAGAATCAAGATAAGCTTGGATGGAGGAGAAAACCATTGTTATTCTCTTTTGATTTTATTCTTCAAAATTCTTAAAGTAGAACTTTTTTTTCTTTTTTTCTGCTCTTTTTTCTTGGTGAGTGATGGCTAAGAACTAGAGTAGAGGAATCAGATCAAAGAGAAAACAAAGCTTAGAGAGAATGAGAATGAAGATGGAGGTTGAGTGTGAAGATGAAGATGGCTAAAATTTAAAGTGCACGAACCTTTATCTATATATCTATATATATACACCTAAATATGTGTGTCATGTACAATAATTCTTTATGGAGATATAAGAAAATAATTGTCGTATATGTAATAATTAGGGTTTGTGTTCCATATGGGTGTGGGACTGACATGATTCTTTTTGTTTTCTTGCTTTAGTTAGGGTTTAAATTTCTTTATCACTAGTTTCATAGGTATATATGCCTAAGTCTAATTTCTTTGTACACAATTAGTTTATATTCGGTGCCTTGCGATGGTCGTAGCTTCATAGATCCACATAATTACACAGAGTTTTATAGATCAAAATTAACAACAGCGAACTAATATTAGTTCCATTTCAAAATATATTCCGTTGTAGGATTTTGCTTTCAGTTTGCAAATTTTATTTTGTAAAGTTTTTGTATTTTGAAATAATAAAATTTGGTGCTACCAATAAATCATGTTAGTGAGTAGAAAGCAAGCATATTAATATATACATCAGTGTCTCACACAAAAAAAGACAGGATATAAATTTAAACATTTGAGGAAGTGTCGTCACTTGTGTTAAATTCTCATCCGAGTTAGATTACAGCTAATTGTGTTTTCCTCACGTAATATTCTTAGGGGCTTGAAAGATTAATTATTGATTGGGTTTTGTTTACTTAACTGTTGAAATTTCTATTACATTTATAATTTTATATTTACTATATATATATTGTAAAATTTTATATTCTATGGTTTGGACTTTGGATCGACAATATTCATAAAAATAAAACTTTATTTATGTAAAAATAAAACAATTACCTAGAGTCAATATGTCATCAATAAATTAAGCAGAGAAATGAAGCTTTAACTTCTTCTCTACATAATTATAGGTATTGTTTAGATTTTTAAACATGATAAATTATGCACAGATTTCTGAAGAGTTGATTTATACAGAAACATCTGTCAAGGATATACTTCTTAATAGATCATAAAAAATTATCTAATACTTTACATTTCAACAAAAAAAAATTATCTAATAAAAAGTATATTCTTAACATATGATTTCTACATTTATCAACTCTTTCAGAACTTAATCAACGACATTTGGCTTTGGATACTCATGACTAACTATTGTTGTTAAGAATCCATGTTCCATGATGACAAAATCATTAAAAAAAACATTTTGTTATTAATTATAAAAACATATTCGAAGACAAACTCTTGTCCCTTAAAACAATTTCAGTTTCAAATAAAAATATGTAATCGAATTGGATGAAATCCTCCTGTAAAAGTAAACTCTTGTCCCTTTAAATAATGACCACAATCTGTTTTTTCTTTATATTGCAGAGTAGATTGAACTTAAAATAATCTAGTTAGAATGATTATATAGTTGAATTCTGTGTAGATTGATCGGAGTAGAAAATATGGAGCGAATTTAGGAGACAAAGGTGTTGATGTAGACCGAATTCCGAGGTGTTAACATAATGATTATAATAAGATCATTGATCATATAATGATTTATATTTGAATGAAAAAAATAAAAGAATTGGATAAAGTTGGTAAAATGGGTGCTTTGGTCGTTGGACGACAGCCGAAGCATCGCGACCGGTCCATTATGTTCCCTCACTCTCATTGCTTTTTTGGTCTGCATGGCAATATCTCTCGTAGATGTGATTGATCTTCACGCTCCCTCGAACCGCGTGACTCTTACTCTCTTCCTATGCCTTGAGCTTTGGGCCTTTGGGTCCATTTTCCGAGGTTTCTTTACCTACCACGCAAACATTCTTCACATACTTCGATAGATTTGATCTTTGTTACATATGGATCACATATTAAACTCGTAACGGCAGACAAAACTAATCTGCAGATTTGAATATGTCATCATTTGATTCTATATATGTTTGAATTTTAGTTTAGGTTTTCGATAATACTCTAAATTACGTTATCATCTAGTCAAGGTTTTCTTTTACCTTTTAGCTTTGTCATTCTATTTCTTTTTCGACAATTGGTATGAAAGCCTATTCCATAACCCAAATATTACATCTTATTAAGCGAAGTTATTCGGAAATCAATCCAGTAAAAAAGATGATAAAAGTAGTAAGTAGATATCAATTTCTTGACCAAATTTATTTGGTTATATATTCTCTATTTCATTCCCCATAATCATTTCTAGGAGTATATATAGTAAATTTATATTAGGTTAGACATTTTTTTAAGATACCATATTGGAACAAAATGAATGTTTATGGAGATTTTTTTTAGAAAAAGAGAACAAGAGAGTTTTACTTACCATATTAAATATCCTCTTTCATCAGAGCATAGTCCATAATTCGGCTTTGAGTATCAAGCAATGTTGGTTTCTACATTTATTGTTCAAGATTTTCTTTCATATTTTCCTTCCCATTTCTCCTAAAGTTTTGAACATTTTCTTTTTCATAACATTTTGCTAGTAGAGAATGATCGGGATGATCAAGACTTCCCTTAATATGAAGCATAATCAGAGTATTTATGACCCCAATTTGCGTGTCAATCACATACACCTCAAACCATGCTTCTTTTCCTCTGATGAACTATTATTCTCTGACATCACAACTCCTTTAATCCAATGGCGGCCAACCTTAAACATGTTATTAACGCTCTGTTTCTGGATGATGATGAATCTATCACACTGCCAAATAGTCCTAGGTTCAAGGTTTTTGATGAGAATGCAACTAGCATACTTGGCAGATTACTCAACCCGGATTGCTTGATCATGTCGAAGATGATCGATGCTATGAATCGCATATGGAGGTTGAAGGAGAGAGTTAGAGGTATTGCCCAATCAAGAGATAGATTCCAATTTATATTTCAGTGTGAGGAGGATATGCAGACTTTAATGGCTAAAAGACCATGGTCCTATGACAATTGGACCATGGTGATGGAGAAATGGTGCCTCAATCCACCAGCTAACTTTTTTTCGGTGATTTCTATATGGATATGGATTCGTAATATCCCGGTTAACTACTACACATTGGAGACTATTAAGCGTCTACCTGCAGTAATATGCAAGATAAGAGAGATTGCCTATGACCCAAAAGCCTCGCAAAAATGGATTACGCCAAAGTGAGCTTTAACATCACCAAACCGACTAGGGAAGCGTGTATCCTAAGTTTACCATGAGAGAGAAAGTGGGGATAATGTATGTGTATATATGAAAAACTCTGGAAATGATGTTTTCACTGCCAGAGGCTAACACGTGAGATGGCAATGTGCCCATGGAAGAAAGTAGAGGAAGCGAATGAGAGAGTTGAGTTTGAGAAAGATCCTTGCAACCATAGGAAAACAGAGCACTCTAAGGCAGTGAACCAACTTGCGCTGATAGCACCTATAAACCAGAATATCCCGGAGGTTCCTCCAGACTTTGCTTATATCCTAGAGAGACTCCGACATGATGAAAGGTAAGTGAACATACAATATATAGAATATCCATACCCACGAGAAAAGAGAATCTGCATTATATGAGTCCAACAAGAAGTTGCAGAGAAAGAGGCCAACAAAAAACCAAAGGTATTGTTTGATGTTAACAAAGATAAATGTCAAACTTATGTGGAAGGACAAAATGAAATTCAGAATGTGATCACTTTGCCATGATCAATGGGAAGCGACACTTTACTCTCCAAGGATGTTAATACCAGTCTATTTAAGGTTGAAGTGACTTTAGTGAAGAATTATGACAACACACATCAAAGGAAATTCTTACATGTCTTCTGTATCGGTGCATTCGATAATTCTAAAATGAATATAGGTAAAACAGTGAAGAAATATATAGGTAGACCTGCGACATGGATGAGAAAACAGAGAGTTGCAACAAAACCACTAGAGAATCACAAGCCTGATAGTCCCCCACGAGTGCAGGAAGAGAATTATAAGAGGAAGATGATTGATAGAGATACTGAGTCGGTAAAAAAGAACCAGAAAACCCTAACCAATGCAGTAGCTTCCGAGATGAAGCTGTTGTGAACATTATAAGCTGGAACTATGAAGGTGCAGAAAACACTAAGACAATTCATCGCATTCACGAAATATGCAGTAAGTACTTTCCATATTCTATGTTTCTCATGGAATCAAAGCAAGGCAAGGAATACATCACAAAGTTTTAGGACTCACTAGGCTATGATCAATTTTATACAGTCGATCCAATCGGCTTAAGCGATGGCTTAGCTATTTTAGGAAAGATAACTATAATGTTTATGTTATGTACGCTGATAAGCCCATCATTGATTTGAAAGTATTAATAAACTTAATTTCCTTATACTTGACGTTTGTATATGGTCACCCGATTCGCTCTAACCAAAGACAAGTTTGGGACCATCTTACAGCTATTTCACAAAATAATAAATAGATAGTCTGGGGAGATTATAATGAGTTATTAGAAAACTCTGAAAAATTGGGAGGACAGTTAGGTAGAGACGATACATTTTGAGAATTTAGAGACATAATGCTTAATTGTAACCCAGCCAACTATACATTTCTAGTAACCACTTTTTGTGGCTGGTTGGAGGGATAATATATGGTTTTAGTGTCGCTTAGACCAAATTTTTGGCGATGACAGTTGGTTTAAATTGGTTTTGCAATCGAGCATTATGTATCTACCTATGTATCAGATCATAGACTGATTTTTGTGCCTTTTACTAAATCAGATATACAAAGGGACAAATGAAGGTTTACATGTGATAATAAATGGGCATTGAAATTGGGCATTAAAGATGCAGTACAAAAGGGTTAGGAACCATCTACTGGTAGTGATGGATGTTGTCTCTCGCTACGCCTCAAAAGCTGTAGAAATGAATTAACAAAGTGGAAATTTTTTGCAACACGAACGCAAGTACCAGTATTTGTAACCTGAAGAAAGACAATGAGATCAAGATTGCAAAACTAAACCCGAATCAAGAACATCTCTGATAACTCAAAACATATCTTACTATGGTATGTATAGAAGAGGAGAAGTATTGGGAAGAGAGGAGTCGAGTCCAATGGCTTCAAATAGTAGATAGGAACACACATTAAAGTAAAAAAAGCCAAAATGAAGTACACATGCTATTGGATGAGCAGAATCGAGAACAACTCTCTAAAGGTGCTAAAGGTAAAACAAAATTTAGGTATTTGAGAACCTCGTTCACAAGTTAGAACCCATAGAATATAGAATTTTTCTTACATGATCTTATGACTCGAGTGTCCACAGACATGAATACTCAATTAATTGTTCATGTGACAGACATGGAGATTAAAAAAGTTGTTTTCGCAATTGATAAAGTAAAATTCCTTGGAGTTGATGGTTTTTCTGCCAAATTTAATCAACAATTCAGGAGTGTAATGGGACTTGAGCTGTATAAAGTGGTTAAAGCCTTTTTCCGAACAAGTTTCTTACCATCGGAGTGGAATTTCACTCAAATATACCTTATCCTCAAGGTAACAAACCCGTGTAGATAGACAGAACTCCGCCCTATAAGTCTCTGCTTAGTCCACTATAAGATCATGTCAAAAATCCTATGTTCTTGACTTAAAAGGATCCTACCACAGATAGTATTCACGACACAAGGTGCCTTTGTCTCGGGTCGAGTAATCTCAGACAACATACTTCTGGCTCACAAGTTAGTATACTCTCTTTGTACGAATGCAAGAGTATCTAAGGGATATATGGCCATTAAGGCAGACATGTTTAATGCTTATGACATATTATAATGGTTGTTCTTAGATAATTTACTATGGAAGCTTGCTTTGATCCTAGATAGGTCCAGTGGATAATGAAATGTATAACTTCTGTAACATACATTATACTTTTGAATGAGAATGCTCATTGACTTATTACAACAGTATGATGCTTAAGGCAAGGAGACCCATATTCTCTGTTTCTTTTTAACTTGTGTGATGAGGGTTTGATACATATCTTGAACAAAGCTGAGGAAAATAGAAGAATAACCAGACTTCGGATAGCACAAACTTGCACGTTAGTGCAGCATCTATTATTTGTTGATGACAGCTTACTCCTATATAAAGCCAATGAAAAGGAAAACGAGGTGATCAAGACATGTCTATAAGTGTATGATAGTGTTTCAGGACAGAGCATTAAGTTGCAAAAGTCTTCGAATTTCTTCAAAGATAAGGTTATTATCACGATGAAGCAACACATCAAGAATACTTTTCCAATTACAGAGGAGAGTGGTTAGGGTATGTACTTAGGCCTTCCAGAATGCTTCTCAGGATCTATTACGATCCCGTTTACATGGTTGGTGTGCGAAATCTCTATCACAAGGGGACAAAGAAGTTCTTTTATAGACAGTGACGTCGGTCCTTCCAACATATGCAATGATGTGTTTTAGATTGCTGGTGCACACATGTAAAAAACTCACTACTGTGATGAGAGAACTCTAGTTGAATAATGGTATGGATACAAAGAAAATACCTTAGATGGCGTGGTCAAAAATGTGTAAAAAGAAACGGCATGGAGATTTGTTTTCAAAGATATTGGGCGTTTTAACCAAGCTTTACTCAGCAAACAAGCATGGAGGATCCTGAAAAAAACAAAAATCATTGTCAGCTCAGATTCTTGAAGGTTGTTACTACACGAATACTGACTTTTTGGGATTGCCAAGTAGGTACATGTCCTTCATATGGTTGGTGCATCCTTTTACATGGCAGAGAACTTCTGAAACAGGGATTATTTAAGCAAGTAGGTGATGGGAAAACAACAAAAATCTGGTACGATAATTGGATTCAAGACATGGAACCAAGAATGCCTACAATTATCAGATCAGACCTTATTACTGATGAGGTTGTAGGTAGTCTATGGAATACAAGATAAAATAGAAGGGATATACCGTACAGCTTAGCTGCAATTGGTAGGTGGTAAACAAGATGACTATAAAAAGAGTAGCACCAAAAATGGTATATATGATACAAGAAGTGGTTATAATCTTGCTGATGAGATGGCATGTAGAGAGAGAACCCATCAACCCTGACTCATACACAATTGGAAAATATCATTTGGTGGAAGATATGACAAGTGAAAGCATCTCTAAAGCTTCGCCATTTCTTATGGGGAGTATTGACAGGAGCTCTTGCAGTTGCAGATAAATTACAAAGCAGTGTAATTTGTTCAAATATTTAGTGTTTTGCTTGTAGTAAGGAAACAAAAACAATAAATCATGTGGTATTCACATGTGAGATAACCGATCAGATTTGGAGCTCGATGCATATTCCACCCCCACTACAAGGTTTTTCACGTACCTCAACCTTTCTAAATATTTTATCACCTACTGAGGATCCAAGATAATACCACAAATCTAAATGCAGACATATAAATAATCTCATGCTTCTTATGGTAAAACAAGGAATGATTTTGCCAAATATAGTTATATGTAAAGCTCGTAAAGAATCTGAAAATACGGTTTCATGCCAATAAGAAGGATACTGAAAATAAGTCAATCCCCTCCACATTGATACATGCCAGTGAAAACCACCAATACCATGGCTTAATGCCATTTCAGTTACTCTTGGGACCAAACTAAATGAATAAGCGTAATGGCATGGATATTGTGGAATGATGAAGGCAAAGGTACTTAACATGGAAGGAGAGCCTTCTCCAATGTGATGAAACCCCTACAAGCTACTTTATTAAGCTGTCTCTGGACGATTGAGAATGTGCATCATACAAATCAAAAGAAGGTGATCTTTGAAATTGATTTGTGACAAGTATATACAACGCTGTACGAGCATACTGACTGCACATCCTCACGAGAAATGATCGCACAGATCTTTAACCATTTGAATGCACTACACAACTTATCTATCCAATGTATCCTAAAGTCATGTAACCAGATTGCAATGGCTATAGCTAAGTCAGTTATAGAGAAACAAAGATATCAGTCGTACATTTCTACTACTGGACCAACATGGTTGCAAAGTAAGATTGAGTTGGAGGCAACACACTCTATAGCCTCATAATCGTTACTTATGTAGTTATATGATAACTACATAATTTCTTACATGCCTAATGGTATGCTTTATTTTTTCTTTGCTCTGAGTTGTAACACAATCACATTGATTACTATCAGTGCTTAAAAAAGCTAAGCATTAGATGGACAGTGATCTTCTACCTAGCGCCTAAAAAGACTAATTGGAACCTAGACGATTCTAGATGGTTTAGATGGTTCTTAAATAAATTAAATTATATATATGATAAATTAACTATATATTGTATAAGCATACCAAATAATATGAATCACATGATCTAGAATTAATAATTAGAAAAAACTTAATCATTTTGTTTTCCAAAACCTCTAATTCAAGGTTGAGAGTCAATAAAAATTAATATTTTTCTTATAATATATCTTTTATTAATTTTTTTTTTTTTAATATAGCCATCTGAACCGCCTAATCACCGGTTTACCCGCCAAATCATTGTTTTAACAGTATAAATACAGTGACCGCCTAATCCACCCGATTACACATAATCTAATCGGATAGTTCTCGCCTAGGCGCAGCCTAGCCCGATGTTTCGAACATTGGTTACGGTATTATGAATAAGATACATTTGCGGAAAAAAAAAAAAAGACAAAGAGAACAAAGATATTACGAGGCCAAAATCTCTTCTCATGAGAAATTAATGATTGGAGAAATAAAATCAATAATCAAGATTTAGACGACCCAATAGAACTATTTACATTGCTTAGCCCTGAAATTCTCATGATCAAGAAGCCTAACAATGAGCTTCTCAAGCCTCTTATAACTCACTGTTGGCTTCACAACCTCAGGAGTCTTAAACTCCGAGCCACCGTTGGTTAGACCCAGCAGTTCGGTATCAATCTTATCGAGTACGATATCATCCTTTTGAAACTCCCTTGCAAATGGTGCCCCGCTTTGGACCATATCATGGAAATTCTCAACTGTTAGATTCAGGGCACGCTGTTGGACAAGTGGATCCCAGTATGTGTAGTGAAGGTCGTGGTTAACAGTTGTGTTCTGATAATCTTTGTTGTTGCACACAACTGTCTGAAAATAGCCTTCGGATGACAAGAGGAAGTTGGTATAGTACATCAACAGCGTTCTTGGGAGATTGTCCCATCCCCAAATGCAGAATTCAAGGAACGATCTTGTTAACGCTACGCTGGTTGAACCTATTAGTAAAGACTTATTAATAAAGATGAAGAAGAGGCAATCATTCTGTATGAATGATTGAGTGTTTTACCTAGGAAAAGTTTGAATGAAGCAGGCAAAGATCTTCGTTCTTTAGCCCAAAAGACACCAGATTTTTTCAAATGGTAAAAGCCAGGATCGATAATGATAGGCCTTGCTCTTTGGTTCCTGCAAAAAATGTAGATTTAGAACTATTACACAAGAAGCAATGCAAATGACCTGTTTCTAACTATAAAATAGAGAACATTCTGGGTCGGTATACATAATATTAGCTCTCTCACTCTTTCCAACCGATGTTGCTGGTGTGCTCGATGAAGTTCAGGTAGCGCGGCAAGTATGAGAAAACATGCAAAATATCTGAAACCAAAAAAAAGAAAAGAAAAAAGATTCACCACCTTATTCTGTTTTAAATTCAAGTCCAGTGTTCAGAGGCAAGTTAAAGTCACTCTTGTACAAGCCAATAATGCAAGAAGACAGGACTTTCCAGCTATATTCAAAGATACATTAAAATGAGGGAAGAGGTCTGAGTAGTAAGCATTCAAACAAGATAAATGAAGTTTGACATAAGATCAGGTTAAAAGGGCAATCAAAAGCATTGAGATGTCTCTTAATTCCAATGCAATTACAGTAGAGCCAACCACACAATATATAAGATTGATGACCAATAAAACTAAATGCACATGAGCTAATCAAGCACATAAGACTTTGTTCCATATGGTTTTTCTACTTCCTATGCAAGTGAATATTTTTACAAAAGAACTATCCATTATAGATTATGAATATGATTTTTGATTATATGGAACCAGAACATTCAGTTGTGATTCCATTTCTCTTTGAATCTTCATTAAATTTATCACTACCAAACTAACACACAATTTTCTTTTAAAAAACACGAAGCAATGGTTAAAAGAAATGGTTTGAGATTGAACAGAATATACCATCTTGAGGCATGAGAGGATAATCAGACGAACTGAGATTAATAAACCAATCCCAATCCGTAGCTTTCTTCAAAAGAATCGCAACACCATGAAGCGTATTAGCTAACACTGTTGGACCTTTCTCAGTCACCAAATCAGCCAAACCCATGACCATAACATTCTTCAACTTCTTCTCCGATCTCACATACTTCGCCAACTCCAACCTCTCTTCATCTGAAGCTTCGAGATCCAAATGAAGAAGATAGTAATTTCTGGGATGATGTATTGCCCTGAGTAGTCGCTTCACACGTTTCCCATCTCCTTTCGTCCCCGTTACCAAATAAGCAAACCTCGGAATCTTTGCAATTGCGGCGAGGTTTCGATTTGGTGTTAAACCGGAGGATGAATCAGATGGTTTTCGTGAGGTTAGTGTTAAACCCAGAAGGAATAAAAGGACTACACCAAAGACTGAAATTGCCGGTCGAAAATAAGATCGAGGAGAAGAAATGTGAGACCGTTTCATGATTCGATCATACAAATACAATTTCCCCGGAACATGTCCGTATAGATCTGACCCGACGGTGGGGCGAGAGAGAGTAAAACCGGGAAGAAGAAGAAGACAAAGTTTGGCTTTCTGAATTTTAAAATTGACACCAAACGTCGTCGTTTGATGAGGCTACGTGAATAAATAATATCCGTCCGATTATAATTTGGGATCTTCCTACACCGTAGGATCAGCTTAGCTATAGTGCGTCTCTGTGCGCTGTCGGAAGTCAACATCAAGAGTTTCCATCAGAAACACACTCACAGTTGCTTACGGAATTACGAAGTAACCAATTCCAATAAATAATTAAATCAACGGACATAATTTTTTTGAGATTGACGTAATTTGTTTACAAAAATATCTAAAAAAAAATTGTGGAAATTATGAAATCGAGAAATTAAAATTAAAAAATAATAATAATTTCAAACTAAACTAGAAGCATCAGGGAGACCTTGACGCCAATCATCATCTCTATACCTCGCCGTGACTCGAGGATTTCGGACGCTGCGATTCACGTTACCGTTAATGTTAACGGTGGTTTCGGTTTGTTGTTTAACGGGGACGTCAATACGGCAAATGGGACAATTTGGATTTGGTTTATCTTTAAACCACTCCTCGAGACAAGACACGTGGAACTCGTGTTTACACTCACTCAGCTGTCGGATTTCTCGACCGTCGGCGATCACTGAGAGACATATAGTGCACTCGTCCCCGATCTCTTTGGAAGGTGTCTTAACGACAGGGACAGGCTTGGGCGTAATCGGCGGTGAAATCTCGTTGATATCGTCGGAGAAAGAGCTAGTAGTGGTACTACGGCGAGGAGAAGAGGATCTACGGCGGTCGGAAGAGCATGGGTAAGCGAAGAAGAGAGCGTAAGCTAAGGAAGGAATAGCGATGATGGCGATGACGGCGAAGATTAGTTTAAGAGGAGAAAGATCGATGCTTCGAGGAGGTGCTGGAAACGGTGGAGGAGGTCCAATGATGATGAAAGTGGCATTAGTAGTGACGATGTTGCCGGGGAAGACGGTGTTGGGAACTGTAGTGGCGGGAGTTGGTACGACGGCTCCGCTGCCGGAGCCAAAGGTAGTTGTTGTATTATTGAACATGGTGATACTGTTGATATGAAAATTGTGGGCAAAGAGAGAAAATAATGAGAATTGCTTCTTACTAAGTTTCGTTTGGTTTTTCTTTTTTTTTTTTTCTCCGGCTAAAGGTCAAATTTATATATTTGTTTAAGTGAGTAAACAAAAAAAAAAAAAAAGATAAAATCGGCCACGATTCAAAATTGGTCTTCCAAATGTTATGTGAAGAGACTATTCAGTAGAATTTCTTTGTGGTAGGTTGTATAATTTGTTAATCTCGAATGCAACAATCACTATCGTAAGTACAATTATCTAGTCATTTAGTTAACTCTTTTAGTTTTTTTTTTTTTGTCTTTCTTTCTGTAAAACATTATAGACTTTTATCATTGGCTTACATGGTTTGTTTTAATTTTCATTGCATGTCTTTATTTCGTCTATATTATATTATTTCTTATATATTCATTTATGCAATGAAAAGAGGAAGATGGATCTTCTTTGGTGTTTTGTTATGATGGTTACATGGGAGTAGTAGTTGGAAATTTGGTGGTTGTCGGTGCCACTACGTTTTATTTTTTCTTTATTTCAACCTTATAAGTTATTTATTTACATATATATTATTGTGCCTCTTGGTTTAGGTCGTAAGCTATATGGGCCAATGATTTGATTTTGAGCGTTGAGGTGAATTGGGTTTACTTAAATGTTTTTAAAGTCATATTTTAATTGATTTCATCAAATGTTAAAGCTAAAAATTTTGATTATTAATGAATTTTATATATAATAGTTCGGCCAGTTATGACTCAATATTAACAAAAAAAAAAGGAAAAAAATTTAAAGCAAGTTTGAAGGAAAATTGCAAGCCTATGACAACAACAAACTTGTCGTATTTTTTAGAATTTTTTGGAGTCAAGGTTTTAGCTTATAATTTTGATCATAGACTAAGATTCTATGGTTTTACAATAAAGAGCATAAATCAGTAGATAATAATGGTTGCTACTTCAGTTATGATTGGTGTCGGAATCACTAAAGAGATTATACAATTTTTATAATGTGGAATTATTTCAAGGTAACATGCAGTGATGCACAGGTAAGACCAAGAGATCACTCCAAAATATAGTAAAGAGTTCTAACTACATAACAAGTCACATAAATCACACGTTTTAAAAAATGGGAAAGAAAAAAAATCCACAATAACAAATATGTGAAAGTTTGTTAAATGAGATAAATATGAGAAGAGATAAGACCAGAAAGATAGCGACAACTTTTAGACTATAATGTCAACAACATTTGGCTGAAAACACAAATCGTTATTTGCTTTTTCATCATCGAATATTAACATATCTCAAAACTTTATTTGAACAACAAAAAATAAATAAAAGGGTGAATTTGAGCAATAATCATGTAATTATAAAAACAATTTACAATGACACATCGTTGTCGGAAGAAAATCTAGTTGACAGTGTGTATTTAATCTATATTTTCACATGCACATTAGCGAACTAGGAATGCATAGTTCAATTACTAAAAAAAACATTATCGTCATTTTTTTAAATCTAATACTGCGTGATATTTCTAGATATGTGATAATCCATGATTTTAGTGGACTTATTACTTGTTACTAGACCAATATACTTCGCACTGTCGAAAATATGTGGTGAATAACAATAGTTACATTACAAATTTTCAGATATGTGGGTTCGATTATTTCCGGAAAAAAAATAAAAAAATTTTAGAATATAATCGGTCTGTGTCCATCTAATTATTGTATTTAAGTTGAAAAAAAAAACATTATCGTCACATGCACATTAACGAACTAGGAATGCAAAAAAAAAAAGAAAAAAAAAGACAATTAACGTCACCGTTAAGTAACGGCGAGAATTTTCCACGGTTTCATCCAGGGCAGGCGTTTACTCGGTTGGTCCGTGTCTTCCTTCTCTGTCTAGAAAAAGAGGAAGAGCTGGAAGAGAAAAACTGAAAATCAAGAGTTTTGTTGTGTTGGCAAAGCTACAGAGATTGAGTGTAATGATCTCGTTGTGACGATGATGATACCTTCTGAATTGTGTTCGTGTTAGCTTTCCCCTCTTTCTGGGTTTCTCTGTTCTTATTCCCACAAGGTAAAATAAAAATAAACCCGACAGGCAAAAGCAAAAGCAAAAAAAAAAAAAAGAAAAAGAGAGAAATACAACTTTTCTTTTTATATCTTCTCCAAAAGTTTTGGTATGTGGGTGTTTTTGAGAATCTAGAAGATAAAAATTGAGGAAGTTATGTGGTGATTCATAAGTATCTGAGAAGACTAGCGACGATTAGGGTTTCTTCATCTTGTTGAATTATGTCTATTGACTTTACGGAGGTTTTCAGCTAAATATTTAGATTTAGGTGAATTTAATATTCGATTGAGATAAGGAGGATTAGATATTTACTTAGGTTTGGTTCTATTTAGTTATCTTTGGGAGAGGAAGATGAGAATTGCAAGTGATATTATAGTTGTTGTTAGCTATGAGATTCGTCTCTGGTGTGAGCTGAAATGGTAGATACTTTGTTTAACGTATTGACAATGGAGAATCATCATCCTTCGACTCTCTTGTCTATGGATTCAAGTGCTTCTTCTCATGAAGAGCTTGATTTGGAGATGAATAACAGGCAATCTCTGCTCTCTGGCCCTCCTGATATCAATTTGCCTCTCTCAGCTGAGCGAAGTCCTCCACCGCAGCCTTGGAACCTCGATTCTTGCGACATTTTAGATGTTGGGTTAGGTTCACAAGCATATGAGACTGAGAATTACATGAGTGTTGTGCCTAAGGTTGGGAGAAAATGTGCAAAACGGGTTGATAGTATCTGGGGTGCTTGGTTTTTCTTCAGTTTCTACTTCAAGCCTGCTTTAAATGAGAAATCAAAGGCGAAAATTGTTCGGGATAGCAATGGAATATCAGGGTTTGATAAGTCAGATCTAAAGCTTGATGTGTTTTTAGTTCAGCATGATATGGAAAACATGTACATGTGGGTTTTTAAGGAAAGGCCTGAGAATGCACTTGGGAAGATGCAGTTGAGGAGTTACATGAATGGGCATTCTAGACAAGGAGATCGTCTATTTCCATTTAGCGTTGAGAAAGGGTTTGTGAGGTCTCACAGAATGCAGAGGAAGCACTACAGAGGGTTATCGAATCCGCAGTGTGTTCATGGAATTGAGCTGGTTCCTTTGCCAAACCTCACGTGTCTGGACGAGGAAGAGAGGAAAAGGTGGATGGAACTTACGGGTCGTGATTTGAATTTCACCATTCCACCCGAGGCTAGTGACTTTGGTTCATGGAGAAACCTTCCCAACACTGACTTTGAGCTCGAGAGGTCTGCTCCTGGTTTAAAAAATTCTTCTGCTAGCCACTCTAAGAAATTACTTAATGGGTCGGGGCTCAATCTCTCAACTCAGCCATCCAACCATTCAAATGGTGAAGCTACAGATTTATCTCCCTCGAGCCACAAAAAGAGGAAGGACTTGTTCTCAAACGGGATCCATGAGGAGGAAAGTTGCTTACCCGTAAACCCGATACCACCTGTTATCGAAGCTCAAAACGAGCTACCAAATTGGTCAAACGAGTTTAGTGGGGCCATGAGAAACGTCTATGGACCGGTTACTGCAGCAAAAACGATATACGACGACGAAGAAGGTTACTTAATCATAATCAGCCTTCCTTTTGTGGATTTGAACAGTGTAAAAGTCTCATGGAGGAACACTCTTACACATGGAATAATAAAAGTTTCATGCATCAGTACATCACGTGTACCTTTCATAAAGAGACATGATAGAACATTCAAGTTGACTGATCCTGCATCTGAGCACTGCCCACCTGGAGACTTTGTCAGAGAGATCCCGTTATCTACCCGAATCCCGGAAGATGCAAACATTGAAGCGTATTACGATGGACCTGGATCGGTTCTTGAGATACTTGTCCCAAAACTAAGAGCTGGCCCGGAAGAGCACGAGGTGCGGGTGTGTCTCCGTCCTCATCTGGGTGGAAATGATCTTATGCTGACATAAAAAGAGAAACACATCTGTTCAATTTTCTTGTTTGTAGAAGAAGCTTTTTATAGGAGCCATCTCTCATTGATATCGGCGACTCATATATAGGCGTTTTCACTGTTATAATGGGATTTTTCATAACATTGTTTTCTTGTTGTTCGTTGCATTGGGATCAACCCTAGCCGTAAATTCAGTTTGGGTTTGTACAAAGAAAGAAAAATTGCTATGACCTCAGATAATACACTAGTTTACCATATTATATAGTATCTAGCTTTGAGTACTGACTAAAACATCCAATTTAATATGTTGTCATTTGCAATTGTAATAGCTCGTTCAAGCAATTTAGAAATGAATGATATCAGATACAATTTGAGGTTACTGATTGAGATCAAGCAATAGCTGCCGAAGTGCATCCGAAGAGAGAGTTATATTCAAACATTCTTGTCCATCAAGGTTTTTCTTGGTTTTAACCAGATCGTGGTCTTTAAATTCCGTGAGATGAGAGTTCAAAGTCAGTTCACTGCTCACAAAGAAGCGTTCCCTAGAGGCTGAATACAGATCGGCAGTGGGCATTCCATCTTCATCAGGGTGAGAGAGTTGATACTCAGCAAGAATCTTAAAGACATTCTGAGCATTTGCTGTTAAACTCTGTAAGACAAGGGCTGCTGTTTTGGCGGTTTGGGCTGTGCTTCCCTGTGCAAGCACCAACGGGAAGAATACACCTTCGACATTGTATGGAGCAAACGTTGGAACATGGTGCCATAGCCAGTTAAACTGGGTGTGCACCATTTTCTTGTCCCACACTGCCAATGGATATAAGAAACATCAACTCAGGTAAATAAAAAATCTTAAAAGTAAGTCTTGTGCAAATAGTAGTGAGCAGGAAGAATGGCAATAGAACTCAGCCATGATGAGCAATTAGCAGGAGAATAATGCTTACATAATGGAGCGTTGACATGATCAATAGAGGCAACAATGCGTATGTGCGAACAGGAAGCAAGCCGGGCAAGTATTTGTTGTGATTCGGGATCTCTTAGGGCAGGGCCGTCAATGTTATGGACAACAACACATAAGAAGCAGTCCTTATCTTCAGAATGTGGACCATGTAGAAAGGAAAAAATATCATCCATGGAGCGTGAAGAAAATATTTCCTGATCTTTAGAATAGCTCGAACTCTTTCTTATACATTTCAACAGCTCGGACAGAAGTTCAGCTAATGTTAAAAGAACCTGAATTTGCAACACAGAAAAGAAGATTATGTTTTTCTTATAGTTAATATATTTTCAATCTGAATAAACAGAGCTGTGCCAGAGGATGAATTGCTGCTTCCGAAGTAAAAAAAGAGTACCTGTTTTAGATTTATGGAAGGGAGGTAGCCATTGATGACAACAACAGAATACTCAGTCAAAGAAACAGAAGCAAAATCTTCAATTAAAGCTTTCTTAGATCCAAAGCCATACATTAGAAGGCCAAAGCCACACCTGAAGGCAGCAGAAGGAAATGATCACAATATATAAAATGATGACTGGGAACATAGGTGTCTAACTTTTCGAGGAGAAATACCGGAGAATGTCAAAGATCAATGTCTGTAATGATTTTGACCAGAATTATAAATAAACCTTCTTATATTGCTCTGAATAAGTTTCAACCATGGGTGACATTCAGATTCTAACTTCATTTAGACGCATGTTTATAAGAAAGAGGAGCATATACTAGTCGAAAGCAAGGGCTTTTCTCACCTGAGTTCAAAGACCCACTTTGGGTACATAGTATTGTATTCGCTCAGAAGTTCAGAAATCTCTTTTGCGTGCTTCACTTTGATTTTAGATGTTGCTTCTCTAAGCTCCTGAAAAACATAATATTGTCCATCAACTTGTCAAGGAAAGCATTTATGGCCAAAGCAAAATTTGGGAGACAATATCCAAAAATCACCTGCTCATCAACGATGTGAATATCAGAGAGCTTGTGGGCTGACCGTTTGCTAGCCCCACCCAATTCTTTTGCCAGAAAGTAGTTTCTTGAGAACCCACACTCATCTTCTTCTATGTTGTCAATATCCTCCATTTTCCTGGGACAACACAAAGAACAATACTACCTTGGTTGAACTTCTATGTAGGAGATAGTGTCCTGTCGCAGCAGCCGAGAGTATTACCGAGTGAACAATGGTTATACAATTAAGCCACACCTTAATTCACCTGGAAGCTTAAATTTTAAAGCAACAAAAGATGCATAGTCCTATTTACCCAAACATCTAACTTAACATAAGTTTTGACATGTCACCAATTTATTAACAGAACTAATTTCACATAAATTTCAGATACAATATGAAGCAAAATTTCAATATTAAAGCAATCAGAGGGATCAAAATCTCTCAAAAGAATGAAATTCAGAGAAGAACAGATCATGCTAAGGGTAGACTAAAGGCGTGATAACATAAATCGGATTCGTGGATGAGAAGGAGAGATTAATCGACTGTGAAGTGATTATATTGTACCTTTCTGTCGCCGGAAAACGTCAAGAGAGCGACGGATCAAACGGAGCTGACCAAAACAAGTCACGGCATGAACAAATTGCTTTCAGGTATTTGAAAGCCCTAAATCCCCAAACTGTCTCGACAAAGAGACACGAGATGAGAGTTCGAGGAGACGATGCAATGTCTGTCAATTTTCCCGCTCCTTTTCCTTCGTCTTTCCCGGTTACAACTATACGTTGCCGTTTCAGTACCGTAAAATCTAATGGGCCATATGTAGGTCCAATGGCCCATATGTTATGTTAACAAGAGAGTAGTTACTAAATGACAATCACACGGATCGATATCCAAAACCGTCGATTAGAAAACAATCCAACGGATCATATCAGTCCAAAAATTGAAAGAAAACAGAAAACACAAACATGCGTCCTCCTATATAAACTTAAAACGTCTCATTTTTTTTTCGCATCATACACATCGCAGTCTAAAGTTCTCACGTGTAGAAAAATCAATTTTGTTTTTCTGGGAAAATTAAAATGTCAGGAAGAGGAAAAGGAGGAAAGGGATTGGGAAAGGGAGGAGCCAAGAGGCATCGGAAAGTTCTCCGAGATAATATTCAGGGAATTACGAAGCCGGCGATTCGTCGTTTAGCGAGAAGAGGTGGTGTGAAGCGTATTAGCGGTTTGATCTATGAAGAGACTCGTGGTGTTCTTAAGATCTTTCTCGAGAATGTGATTCGTGATGCTGTTACTTATACTGAGCACGCTCGTAGGAAAACTGTCACGGCGATGGATGTTGTTTATGCTTTGAAGAGGCAAGGACGAACTTTGTATGGATTTGGTGGTTAAGGCGGTGAAATCGGATTTTGTAAATCGTCTTTTCTTATTAGGGTTTGTTAATTCTGGATTTTGTAATCGGATCTCTCAACTGTTGTTAGGGTTTCGTTTTGGGATTTTTTAAATGATTTTAATGAATTAAACTTCATTTGCTTCTTGAAATTGATCTTCTGATTATCATCGATTCATCGTCTTTTTTGTTCTATTCTAAATATATAAATTAAGAACATTAATTATATCGCAATTATACAGTAATGAGGTATTAGGGAGCTAAAAGTATAAATTATTCCAGGAGATGGTCCTCCTTTTGTGATTTGCAACATCAGTTTCAACAAGTTTTCGAGAATCCGTGAAATTAGTTTCGTAGTTGGATTGTTATGGTGCAAAGCGTATTCTTGAGCTCTATAGAAGAAACAACGACGATGACAGTGAAATCCACCAAGATATTGGGTTGCAGTCACCAGATGGGCTGAAACAATCAAAAGCCCAAATCCAGCAAGAGCAACACGCGAGTGGCTCTTGTATGTTTCTTACAACTTCAAACTTTGGTTACCAATCTTTCTTCTTATGGGTCCAAAACGGTCACATCTGTTATTTCCCAAAAAGCCGCTTTAACTTTGACACTAATGTAAATGATCTCATGTGAAATAGCACGTTCAAGTTTCTTTTTTCTTTTTTCTCTCTGTACTCAAAAGTTGATGTTATAAGCTCCATGACCCGTTTAAAAAAAAGTAATTATTCAAGTACTCTATAATTATACCGAAATGACTTAAATAATTTTCAAAAAGTTGGAAAAAAAAATGTGGAAAAAGTCATAAAAAACTGACTTGTCCACTTATTTACAGAAATATCATTTAAAAAAAAACTAAAAAAACCTAAACTTCACGTTACTACTTCACGCCGCAACATCTTCTTCGTCTTTCTCTATTTTCATGATTTCAAACTTCAAATAGAAGGTGATACACTGTATGTTTTGTGATTTTGATCTCCAAATCGTATAGTTTTGACCGAATCAAAATGGGTTTTCAACATATTGATTTTGATTTTGTTTTTCCTAGGATTTGAGAGATTTCTAACCCTAAAACTTATAGATCTAGAGATTCAAGTCAATATTTGGTAAAGGTAAATGTTGTATTCTAAGTTTGAGGACTTATTTTTTTTGGGTTTAGTCTCGATTGTTAGTTTGTCATTTGGTAGATCTTAGTTAATTCTTTGGGTTTTGTTTATAGTATGGTAGAATTTGGTAGAGTTAATTTATAGTGTGGTAGAGCTTGGTAAATGTAGTTTATATGATGGAGTTTGGTAGAGTTAGTTTATAGTGTGGTAGACTATGGTAGAGTTTGGTAAATGTAGTTTATAGTTTCATGGAGTTTGGTAGAGTTAGTTTATTGTGTGGTGGAGTAGTTTATAGTGTGCTAGAGTTTGATCGATTTATTTTATAGTGTAATGGACTTTGGTAGAGCAAGTTTATAGTGTGGTAGAGTTTGGTAAATTTATAGGTATTCCTCATCTACAACTGACTGGTAGAGCTTGGCTTATATTTGGTAGAGCTTAGTTGATCTTTGATAGAGCTTGGTAGAGCTTGGTTGATCTTTGGTAGAGCTTGGTTGAGCTTTGATAGAGCTTGGTTGATCTTTGTTAGAGCTTGGTTGATCTTTGGTAGAGCTTTGTTTATCTATGGTAGAGCTTAGTTTATATTTGTTAGAGCTGGTTGATGTTTGGTTGAGGTTGTTTGATCTTTTTACTAGAGCTTGGTTTATCTATGGTAGAGCTTGAATTATCTTTCGTAGAGCTTGGCTGATCTTTGGTAGAGCTTGGATGATCTTTGGTAAAGCTTGGTTTATCTTTGGTACAACTTGGTTTATCTATGGTAGAGCTTGGCTTGGTTGATCTTACTTATAAATGTGATTTCCCTTTTTTATGCAAACAGACCGTCCCTTTTATCTACATGAAATTCAGACTTAGTTTATAGTGTAGTAGACTTTAGTAGACTTAGTTTATAGTGTGGTAGACTTTGGTAGATCTTTTTATAGTATGGTAGACGTTGGTAGATTGATCTTATAGTGTGGTTGACTTTGGTAGATTTATTTGATAGTATGATAGACTTTAGTAGATTGGTTTTATACTGTGGTAGACTTTGGATGAGTTTTTTTGAAGTGTTTTATTATTTCTTTTCCACAGGGACACATCTATGAACAAATGGGATTTCCAACGAACAAGCATTGGTTTCAGGATGTTGACACATTGTACATTGCTTATAACATCAACAATGTCCATTGGGTACCGGTTGTCATCGATTTGGTTAAAGAGACCATTAACATATATGATCCTACCCTCTCAATTGTGGTGTATCAAGTACTGATTAACTCAATCAGGTATTCTTCATGTACAACTGACTGGTAGAGCTTGGTTTATATTTGGTAGAGCTTGGATGATCTTTGATAGAGCTTGGTAGATCTTTGGTAGAGCTTGGTTGATCTTTGATAGAGTTTGGTAGATCTTTGGTAGAGCTTTGTTAATCTTTGGTAGAGCTTGGTTGATCTTTGGTAGAGCTTGGTTGATCTTTGGTAGAGCTTTGTTTATCTATGGTAGAGCTTGATTTATATTTATAGAGCTGGTTGATGTTTGGTAGAGGTTGTTTGATCTTTTTACTAGAGCTTGGTTTATCTATGGTACGGCTTGGTTTATCTTTGGTAGAGCTTGGCTGATCTTTGGTAGAGCTTGGATGATCTTTGATAAAACTTGGTTTATCTTTGGTAGAGCTTGGTTTATCTATGGTAGAGCTTGGCTTGGTTGATCTTACTTATGAATGTGATTTTTCTTTTTTATGCAAACATGTCGTCCCTTTTATCCACATGAAATTCAGCCTTGAGGTTATGGATGAACATTGATAAGGGGGTATTGATTATAGTGTCGCACGGGTTGCTTACGGAGTGGTAGATCGTGGTAGTTCTTGGTAGATCTTGGTTGACTTACCTTTTTATTGGTAGATCTTTGTAGTTCTTGGTACACTCACCTTTTTATTGGTAGATCTTGGTAGAGTTTGTATAAGCTTTTACAAAACTCTCTTTTGTTAACAAACAAATACTCTCAAAGGACCATAATTTTATGACGTAGAAGATGGTCATATGAGAGTATATCAATAACTTTTACAAAATTTGCTAATATATTAACTTAACAAAAGATTGCCTTGTTCATAAAAAAATTAAAACTGAATAGATATGGATAGTGTTACACATACCATGGATCGACAAAATTAAAACTTGAGTTATTTAGTGTTTGACAAAATTAATTCTAATTACGAAAATTTAGTATGGTTTTTATTTGAAAGTGCTTTATGAATGTGAATTATGGTGTGGTTGACTTTTGGTAGATCTTGGTTGAGCTTAGTTGAGCTTTGGTAGAGTTTTGGTGGAGTTTGGTTGAGCTTTGATTGATCTTGGTTGAGCTTTGGTAGAGCTACAGCTTGGTTGACTTTGGTTGAACATTGGTAGAGTTTTACCTTGTAAATCTCTTTATTTAGATCGAAATCTTCATGCATTATCCTCACAAACTTAACAAAAGATTGCCTTGTTCATAACAAAATTAAAACTGAATAGATATGGATAATGTTACACATAACATGGATAGACACATAATAGAGTTTGGTAGTGTTACAAATAACATAGATAGACACATAATAAACATAATAGAGGTCGATAGACGTTTAAGATTGGACGGCTACTCTACATGTTCGAGCATTATGTCCTACACCAATGATTTTTTTTGAATTTCCAACTCCCACAAACTAAAACAATTCGATCCATAGATCCAAACCAAGAAAAAGAAGCTCAAAAAAGCACAAACTAAGCTCAAAAGAAGCAACAATGATGATTTGTGCTTCAATGGTGGTTGACGGTATCAAGTTAGAGAGAAGGAAGGGATCAAATTGTCATTCTACAAACTAGGTTAAATGAGTCATCTCTGTCATAGCTCAACCAAACTCTACCACACTAGCAACGCTAACTCTACCAAACTCTACCACAATCCACCAAAATCTACCAAACAAACAAAACCGAAGTTATTTAGTGTTTAACAAAATTACTTCATAATTACGGAAATTTAGTGTGATTTTTATTTGAAAGTGCTTTATGAACGTGAATTATGGTGTGGTTGACTTTTGGTAGATCTTGGTTGAGCTTGGTTGAGCTTTGGTAGAGCTTGGTTGAGATTTGGTAGAGCTTTGGTTAAGGTTTGGTAGAGCTTTGGTAGATTTTCGCGGTAGACCTATGTGATTTTCGGGTTGACGTGACACTTTTTATTAATGGCATTTTCGTTATTACGTTTTTGTTTACAAATCTCAAAAGGGCAAAATGGCAATAAAAAAACAAGAGTATTTGAGTAATTAATGATAATTCCACACTATTTGAGTCATTTACCTATAATTCTACACTATTTGAGTAAATCAACCCAAAAAAAAAATCTTGTAATAATGATTGAAGTGCAAATATAAGGAATGAGGTGTATTGAAGAATGAATTTTGAGAGATTTTGTTTTTATGAGATTTTAGATGATTTTAAAGATGATCAAGAGAAATTTTATGTGATTTGTCATAAATTTCCCAAAATTCAAATACCATGGGATTTGAATTTTGTGTTTCTAACTATAGAAATTTTCAAAATTACCAAAAAGATATCTGGTTTAATTTGTATATATAGATTTATATTAGTTTTGTGTATATTTAAAAATCGATTTGTAATCTACTATATAACATATGAACATTTGTGTTGTGTGCAAAAATAAAATTCTAATCCAAGCTCACATAAGTTTAAACGCATTATGATTTTTATAAATAAATTTTTAAATTTTGTTAAACCTCATTTGTTTATATTTTTAGATATGTGTCCATATTATGAAATATTTTTTCGACAAGTTATTTTAACTTTTGGGATGGTAAAAGCGCTGGATTATGGTATGCTTATTCCAAAGTTGTGGTTAAGTTTTATTTTTCAGTCTCAAAATTAAGTCAATTAAATATTAATTGGTGGATTGATTATTGGTCTAAATGGTAATAGCAGAATATAGGTGAAACTAACTAAATTTTTGGCCCTAAATGGTAATATATTCAACTGCATTAAGCCCATTATGCAACTCAGCTGTAGCTATTTCCACATACAACAATTTTACAATTTTACAACTTTTTGATATTATATATATATATATATATAATCAAAAATCCGATTCCTCAACAGTTGTGTTACTAGTTGCATGCAACTATTTTACAAATAATTCCATATATATATATATATATATATATAAAAATCAAAAGTCCAATTCCTCAACAGTTGTGTTACTAGTTGCATGCAACTATTTTACAAATAATTCCACTAATTCCACAAGATTTCAATTATTTAATTAATTTCGAAAATGATGAAAAAAATTAATTTCGAAAAAAGAAAATAAAATTATTAATAAACAATGAATTACATGTATTATTGCTTAATTGCTAAATTGAAATTTAAACAAAATAGTTAATTAATAATAAATAGCAAAGTAAATATCTTATATATTAAAGTGGGAGACACTTTCATTTTGACTATGTTATAAACTTTAGGATAAAATTAACCTAAGGTTCATAACAACTCCTTAAAAATAGGTTAAGGTGGTCTTGGTACATATTCATATATAAAAAAAATCAAATTTAAAGGATTTTTTATAGAAAAAAACTAAAATTTATTTTTTTAAAAAATATTTCGGTTACAAATTCGGTTATTGATTTGATTCCGATTTGGGTTTAGATAGGATTCTGGTATTTTATCGTATTCGGTTCATCTAATTCAGTATTTTGGTTATTTTGGTTTAAGACATATTCAAATATTTTATTTTTTGAATATAGTTTGGTACGATGTAAATCGAGTTTAGGTCCGGGTATTTTTATATAAAAATTCAAAATTTTAAAAGATTTAATAAAAAAACTCTAAAATTTAGTTTTTGGTTGGTTCCACATTGTGCTTGGGTTCAATTTTTTTAAATATATAGGCTTAGGACTTATGAACTGTTTTGTTGGGTTTGGTTCAGATTTGATTCTTCTAATTCTGGTTAATGTTGTTTCGAGTTCTGGACCACTAAAACATCATTCCGAATATAATATTTAAAATATCAACACAAACTAAAAACCAAATGAATACAAGTTTAAAAAAATAATCAAATCTCACGCTATAGTGTGGGTTGAATCCTAGTATTAATATCAAATAATTAAATAATTTGAATATAAAAAATATATATTTATATTTATATTTTAATCTCTAAAAAAGTTTGTATAACTTGATTATTTTAGTTTTCTTTAAATTTTAGAACAACATTCAGTTTTCGGTTTGGCTCGGATTCAGTTTTTTTTTTTGGGTATATGAATATGACATTAGGAGGTCTACCCCTTTCTACTACAATAGTTATATTAAAAGAGAATTTAAGATGAATTTTGGCTATAGATCATGTTTTATCAATCTAATTGTTGAACAAAAAATAAATAATATTATACATGTATTTTTATATTTCACTTATTTTGGTTCGGATTCGGTTTAGCTCGATTTCCATTTTTTGGGTATATAAATCTACCATCAAAGGTTTAACCCACTACAGGAAGTATATTAAATTGAGTTATAAAGAAAATTTTGGCTATAAATTAGAATTTGTCGATCTAATTATTAAAAAAAATTCTACCAGATTTCACATTCAGCAGAATTCAACTACTACCATTTTATTATAGGTAATTCCGTAAGATTCTGTATAAAACATAAAAAGAAATTCTTCCAGATTCCGCATTCAACACAATTTTGTATGTACTATAACCTAAGTCCAACTAAATTGCTGAATTGATGTTACTGTTTAGAGCCTATATATCCATCTTTATGTATATTTTCTCACTTCCAATGTAGGATGCTACTTACACATTTTCTTAGAATAATGTTTATTATAACCATAAATTTTAATGGAATCTCATCACTTCTCTTTGAAATAATGGTTCTTTTAGACATATATTATCAGTCGGGTTAATTATGGGGGGAATTACAAAAATGATCTTTAAAGAAGGACAATTTCATTATTGCCTTTATTTTTTGGACATTTTCAAAAAATATCCCTTATTATGGAAAAATGACCAAATTTTCCCACAAAAAAAACTTTTTTCCCTCAAAAAAAATTATTTTTCCGCCACAAATTTTTTTAAGAGAGTTTATAAATTTTTTTTATAAGAGAGCTTATAAAATTTATAAGGCTTTATAAGAGATCTTATAAAATTTATAAGACTTTTATGATAGAGCTTATATAATAAGGCTTTATAAGATAGCTTATAAAATGTATAAGGTGTTTAAAAAAAATTATAAGGTGCTTATAAAAATTTATAAGGTATTTACAAATATTTATAAGAGAGCTTATAGAATTTATAAGGTTTTATAAGAGACCTTATAAAATTTATAAGATTTTATTATAGAGCTTATATAATTTATAAAGTTTTATAAGAGAGCTTAAAAATTTTATAAGGTGTTTATAAAAAATTTATAAGGTATTTATCAAAATTTATAAGGTTTTATAAGAGGGCTTATAAAATTTATAAGTTGTTTATAAAAAATTTATAAGGTATTTATAAAAATTTATAAGACGTTTATAAAATTTTATAAGGTGTTTATAAAATTTTTGTAAGGATTTATAAGTGAACTTTTAAAAAATTTTGGCGGGAACTTTTTTTTTAGCGGGAAAAATATTTTTTTTGGTAGGAAAATTTTTTTCCCCGTAATTTTGTTTTAAAAAAATTCCATAAACTTTTTTTTTGGCAGGAATTTTTTTATATTTATACAAAATAACAACTTTTTGAGGGTATTTTTCATTTTTGTATTAATAAGGGGTATTTTTGAAAAGATAAATTTCAAGAAATATTTTTGCAAAAGATACACTAAAAAGGGCATTTATCAAAATTCCTCTTAATTATGTCTTTTTCGAATCCAATTTGGATACATTGTGTATTGGAGCTTTAGTAAAGTTTGAAAATGCTATGAACTTTTTAATAATCTAATCAATTTTTTTTTTGCCAACACTAATCTTATCATTTAAAAATGAATATGTAACACATGTTTTTATATATTATCACTCTAGTTCTTTTCCCATTTTTATGTAGGGTATATCACTTATATACCTTCTAGATACCATTTCTTCTAGATATTAATGTTCACAATTTCTCACTAATTATTTTGCTTTTGGATAGTGATTCTTCTAGCTAGATGAGTACCACATATCAATAATTTCCGATTGCAAACAAAGCAGGCTACATTTTTGTGTCATCATAAAATGGTAAATATATCGATTATACTAAGAATTTTTTTATAAAACTGAAGAAAATAATATACAATACATAGATTATTTTTGTTGCTTTGTAAACGGTTTTGGAAAAAATATTTAAAATATGATTTAGATTTTGGACGAGTCTGAAAGAGTGGAAAGAGTATGCATGAAAGCGAAAAAATAGAGAAAGTCTATAATCGCGACATGAAAAAATAGAAACTTCTTTGTAGGCAATAATAGTATGTCTTTCTTCTTTCAAGGTTAAGATTATTTTTATGATAGATAGTTTAGGAGAAATGAAGATGGTGTCAAAACTAATGGGCTTGCTTCTTTTTTTTTTACCTAGGTTTTTAACGAAATTGTATTTATGTAAACTCGATTCCAACATCCTTTTGAAACGATACAAAAGTAGATTTATGGTTTTTTAAAATCACTAATCACAACTTGTGTGATTACTAATGGTACCACAAATTGACACGTTGGTCAATTATAAGTAACGAGTGCTTCAATATTCTCCGCATAATAAAACAAGCATGGTTGTTGACTTAAAGTATCTTTAAGTCACGTTAGTCAACACTTTTATTTGTAAGTGGTTAGAGCAAATTCTCCCAATTTTATTGGAGTGAGATGATGCGGACGCCAATTAGCTTTCATCTTATCAAAATTATTATGAATATATTAATAATTGTATTTGTGACTCGATGATGTGACATTTTGTCCTTACTCGCATGGATCAATCCAATTTCGTGATTCTTAAATGTTCTATGTTCCAATGAGTCGTATATGTTACGATAGTTGATAATATATTCACGATTTTAAGAATCATGATCTATTTTAACAAAAAGAAATCGAATCATGATCTACGCACCCACAAAAAAAATAACTTTGACGACGTTTATAATCTTGTCCTATATGATCCAATGTAGTAGAGTGTATCAGATGTGTACATGCAACAACTTTAGAGAATAACGTTAGGGACGAAATATATCATCTATAATACAAAATATTCACTTTAAAAAATCAATCGATTTCACACTGAACAAATTCATCTGATTGTGCAGGGATATAAATATATCTTTATTTGAATCTGTTAAATTTGAGTAAGTACTTGATCTATTGGTTGTAGTTGTTCAAGAGTCAAGTAGTGTTATCTTTGAAACAAACCAATCCACTTTGACACGGATATTGGAAACACTCCCATCATTTGTGGGCCTCTATGGCGGTTCTCTGTATGTGAGTTCCATCTTCAACTTGATAGTTAGTTCGCTAATTCGGATAACTTGAATCATTTATTGACTATCTTTCACATTCTGACTTATCAAAGTTACGGATTAGGTATAAACTAATAACTTGAATGATTTATTCTCGAGCTTATTTCCTCTACCTTTTTAAGCATAATTTGTAGACAGACGCGCGGTTTATTAGTTAACTAGATAAACACTCGTGCGTGGTCGAAACAAAATTATTATCTTTTTATACATATATATATATATATATTTAAATGGATTATATATATGTATATATCCAAAGAAATTCAATCAAATATTTCCAAAGAAATTAAACCAAAAAATTAAATGCTTTATAACGTAAAAAAACTTTGAAAAATAACTAAGGAGAAACAAATATATCAAAATCTGAATCCTCTTCTTCATATTAATTTTCTTAATCATCAAAAGTTTTAAAGAAGATGAATTGGCATTATCAATATCGGAAATTCTTTCGGAATCCTTTCTTTTAGAGATTTCATTTGAATAATCTTTTCTATTGATTCAACACATTTATCTCCATTCACAAAAAATAAAATTACCTGAATAATTGAAACATACAAATTTTTAGTATTTGTACCTAGTATTAAAAATCAAATTTTTTTAGAAGAATAAATATTTATACATGTGAAGATTACGTGTCTTTGGATTATTTCATATCTCATTGACCAATTCATTTACCTTGTAAGTTTGGTCATAACTTTTAGTGGTATGTTTCTTTTCAATACCAATTCTAAATAGGAAAGACTTTTCTTTTAAATTAGTTAATAACAAAGGTAAATTTTCAGAATCTTCAATCTACTAAAAAAATTTATGAATTCTAATATTAATAATAAACGAATTTTTGTCAAAATTATAAAACTTTGTGCATACCTCATCAATAGACTTTATTAAATCAGAAGCATATCTATTAATAATCTGCATAGTTATCTAATTGAACATCAAAAATTTTGCTTCACAAGTATTATCTTCGACATTAATATTAATGTAATACCTTTATCATATAAATTTAACCATTTTTTCAGTAAAATTTTGATATAAAGTAGAAGTAAACATTTTTGATAAATAAATGAAATAGAAAGCTTACTTTGGAACCACATCTTTCACATTAAAATTGCAATTCGAACAATTCCACATGCGTTTAAAAATTAAAAGATCTTCGGAGTCACTTTTTTCTTCAAAACATTCAATCGAAAAAACTTTTTTGTTGCATGCTTTGCAGCTTAAGTAGCACCATCAATAGTCAACATCAATTGAATGAGTTTTGACCATTGTAACAAAAAAAAATTTAAGAATAACATAGTCTTAAACTAAATATAAAATGTTTACCTCTTGTGTATCTAGAAGTTATTTAATTATTTTTTATAATGTTTAAAGAAATCATCACTACCATGTCAATCGTTTGAGTCATTGTTGAGGATATGGTCGGACAAATCAATATGTAAATTATTGTTAGGAAGCCTACAAAAGAGATTCGTATATATCAGTTATAATCTTTTATTTTTGGTCGTTAGTTATAATTTTTTCTATAAATAATGTTGAAATATTTTTCTAGAAATAGTATGTTAAAAATAACAAAATAGAAAACGTAAATATGAAAAACAATTTTATAAATAAAGTTATTTTTTTAAAATAAATGAAATATTAAAATAACAAAGTAGAAAACATAAATATGAAAAATCTGTTTTTTGTCGTGTGAAAAATCTGTTTTATAAACAAGGTTGAAATAATTTTTCTAAAATGGAATATTAAAATAGCAAAAAAGAAAAACGTAAATATGAAAAAAAATTTTTTTATGTTTTTCAAGTCTAAAACTTGTGGGATTTTTTCATCATGAAACCATATTTGAGTATATTCGTAATCATTAGCAAAATTTATGATATCTGAAATAAATTAGTAAATATTACAGTACTTAATGTAAGAATAAACTATCTACATATATATATATATATATATACTAGTGTTATAAAATATCAAAAGCACATAAATATGTATACGTCTAAATATTTTTATCATGTAAAACAACAAAACAATTATTTCTTGGAGAAAAATTCATTCTTGACTTTCTCTTTAACAATTTCAGCATATTTACTCCACAAAACACAAGCAAACTATAAGATATATATATATATATATATGTATGAAATAAAATATAATTTTTGTATCATTAAATATTTTATAAATGATAAAACATTTTAAAAAATATATTATAACAACAACTTACTCAACATTCTGAAGGTAATTGTAATTCGTTTATATGATTTTCCATTTACTTGAGAAATTTCAGTATTGCTAACATGAATCAACTGTCCGATAATATCAGTAAAACAAAACAAAAAAAGTCATAAAATAATTTAATAAATAAAAAAATGTAACACAAAAATTCTTTAAAAAATAATTTAATAAATCAGGAAATAATAATGAGATAAAAAATGTTTTTTTCTTAAAAAAAAATTATTAACCTTAAGATAGATGTATTTAAGATGCTCATCAAGTAATTCATGGTTGTCACCAAATATGAATCCAAAAACAGAATCTGGTAGATGATCCGTTGACTTAATAGAGGTTGTGTATACAAATGAGACTTTATACTTATAAGTAGAAGTATGGTAAATTCCAATTGTCGGAGAAATTTGTATGTTTATAATAATCATAGTAGTTCTTTGTTTAAGAACATTCACAAATTTGGAAATCAGCTCCTTCTTCAAATTACAATATATTTTATCACCCTAAAAATATCAACTAACTAGATAATTTTCCTAATCATAACAAAAAGTATGCAAACAAATAAATTATTAGTAACATATCTTAGAATTATAAACAACTATATCAATGATTTGACAAATTCCTTAGTGTATACCTTTCATTATTTTAGAATCTTAACTTTAATTCTCTAATTTTTTTGAAAAGTTTTAACGAAGAAATTTTCGAGAAGGATATAACTAAAATAACTAAGAATCAAGGAAAAAAGGTGTTAAAATCGTTGGAAGAAAAGAAAGAGGTAGAATTGTTGGTGTTGTGATAATAATTATGAGATGCGTCTCAAATAGATTTTGTTTAATTGTTTTTCTATTAGGATTAGCTTTTTTTTCAAAATAAATACTGATTAGAAATATATTTTGTATGATATATCTTAAATATAAGGTATTAGGTAAGGTAAGTTGTTATATTGACCAATTAAGTTTATCAAAATTAATAAAGAATAATTAAATACAACAAACACACTAATAATATTAACGTTTTGTCGAGTTTTTCTCGGTCTGGTGATTAAGATAATCTAGCTAATGACTATGTCATCTAGGGTTTGATTCATCCCTTCTATCAAATTGGCACATTAAATAGGGATTTTAAGGGTTGTGCTAGGCTATGAATCGGATCTTGTCGATTTAATTGTTGACAAAAAATAAAAATAATATTAACAATTTAATATTTTTATTAAAATTAAAATAAACTAATTATGTAAAGATTCTTATCAAAACAAACATACCAATAAAATTAATTAAATTTAAAAAAACTAATTACTTAAAACAATTGGACCAATAATATCAGTGTTTCAATTTTTTATAAAAATTAAAACAAACTAATTAGATAAAGTTTCTTATCAAAACAAACAAACCAATAAAATTTATTGAAATTAAAAAAAAACTAATTACTTAGAACAAACAGACTAATAATATTAATGTTTTTATTAAACACATTAGTTAAAAGAATATTATCAAGTCTTATCAAAAGATAAATAAATTTTTTTTAATACTATAAAAGATATGAATCTTTTAATATTACGATTTTATTATATAAATATATTGTTGGCTCTTTTTTAATCTTTAGATAGATGTACATATAAGGTATCTTCAATGATGGAACCAAAAAAAAAATACACTTGGTAGTTCTTTATTTTATATGTCAATAATTGAATCGACAAAACTTGATCGGTGGTCCAAACTCATTTTCAAATTTTTTTATCAACTACCACATGTAGTGAGGTGGAATCGAAACATATGAATTATTAACTGAAACATTTAAGATTTAACTATGAGACTAGAAAAACATTTAGTGGATTTTGATGAAAGAGTAATCCATCTTTCTTGATATTCATATATAGACAAGTAATAACAGTTTTTAAATGTCCTAACCATATATAATTAAAGAGAAATATTAGTGGTTCTTTTCTTATGTTTTTAAGAGAAGAAAAACTTAAATCGACTGCTCTTAAAATATTAGTGGACTCTTATTTTAGTTTCACATTATAATCACAACAACTCTATTGTAATTTACGATAAGCACACATGTCAAAACAATTAAGATTTTGTATAGTACACTCAAACCCCGAATTTTTTTTGCCAACAAAACCCCAAATTAATTTATGATATAGAAAGTAATACACCTTTTGTTTAGTTTTAGTTGATGTTTTAGAAAAAAAATTATTTTATTTTACAGATTGATTTATGATTAGTTAAATTATTTTGGAACTTGTGATAAAACATATTTTATTTGAAAAAATAAAATACTTAATGATTTCTTAATATATGTAAAAATCCTAAAACATAAACTATTAAAAACAGAGAGAGTAACGGGATAAGTTTGTCTGCATTTATGATATAACTACTTTTGAATCAATTTCAAATTTTAGTTTCAGTAATCTATATATTTTATGTATGTATTTGAATTTTAAAAAATATTTATTTAGTAATGTTTTTTTTTCAACAAGGAATCGACAACAGTTTGACATCACCAGATGCCTACCTAAATTAAGGGAAAATCAATTGTGATATCTGTTTCTTGGCCAATCACCAATGTTATAATACAAAATTAATGTATTTGATTATATTATATATATATATATATATAGTTTTGTAATCTTGTAAGGTAAACAATAAATATACTTGATTTGTTTTGTTTTTACATATAAATAGTTTATAATTATTCTATACATTTGATTTTGTTACGAGTCATATGTTGCTGTTATGCATATGTATACATATATATATATATATGTCAATGTTTGAGTTATTATTTTTTGTCAAACTGTCAATGTTTAAATTATAATCTTTAAGAAACACTAAAGCACTCGTAGTTGGATGAAAATTCTCTCCTTTCTCGTCGATAGAAAGTGAGAGTCCCTTATTGGATTATCCCTTGATTTTGCCGGTTCTTTCTTCTGTTTTATCTCAACAGATTCCTCTACAACCAAAACAACACTAGCTCTTTGTTCTCTTCTCACGACCGCTACATGCAGAACATATAAAAGGATGAAGAACCTCCTTCGTCTTCATTCCACTCCTCCCAAACATCTTCATCGATTGATCTCCATATGCATGTTTGATCTAAGATACAACATCAAGTTAGTTTGACAATATCAAATCTCCTCTATAATTTGGCTGATCTTCTTCCGATCTTTCACCTCCTTTTATCAAATTTGTAATTTGCATCTCTTAAATCCCTCTTGTATAGTTGAGTGAAGATCTCAAACCAAGTATAATCAATCACCTTTCAACTTTACCGATCTTCATAATCGCTTGCTTATTTTCCGTTACACATATTATGCTCACCTCACTCGCAAAGACCTCTAAACTACTTTTACTCACAACGCATCCATTTTTGTTCAATCGACCAAATTTCAGCTACATGGAATGGATCAGAGTGGTCCTAGTATTGATGAAGCTTTAAGATCAATGAATATAACTCAAGAAGAACCCGTAAACTTGCCAGCAGATGGGTTTTACACAGCTGCTCAACCACAAGACCTCATGTTAATTGGGAGAATCCTCAATCCAGCCAAGCAAAACATGGCAAAGGTAATGCTAACCATGCCTAGAATTTGGCGTACACATGCAAGGATCGTTGGCACAGTCTTATCCAGAGACCATTTTTAGTTTAAATTTCCATTAGAAAAATCACTACAACCAATCACGAATCAAGGACTTTGGAATTTTGATGATTGGGTTTAGTGGTAGAACGTAAAGAACAAATGTTGGACAACTATCGCATCACAACGGTACCAATTTGGGTAAGAATGTATAATATTCCATCAATCCACCACACGATTGATTTATTCCGAGCGGCGGGATCAACAATTGGAGAGGTACTAGAAGTTGATCATTATGATAATAGAACTAAGCTTCATGAATATGTATGCGTTAAAGTTAATTATTACTTAGACGGGCCACTCAAGCCATCTCCCTCCTTTCGATTTCCTGATGGGAAGGTAATTAACATCTGCTTTGAATATGAGAGAGTGAGGAAGTCATGTCACTACTGCTTCCGTCTCACACACGACAAAGCACACTGCCCTTGGTTAACAACACCATCACCATCACCACCTTCTCAGGAGGAAACTAGAAGCAGAGAAGAAGAAGAAGAACCAGTAACCGACTCCTCCCCTCAATAGCCTAATGTAGAGAGCATGAATATGCAAATAACGGAAATGAATACTCAAAAAAATCAGCTCTATCATGGACATCATGACCACAATCACACTCTTCCAATCAACCAATCAATTCTCCCTAACAAAGTTGCATCAACATCCAAGATAAGGAGTATAGGCCCGTTCATGGCAACACTACTATCCAATCTGGACAATGAAAAAGAGGGGTCAACGGTACCCATAAAAACAACTCAAGAAGAGTTAAAAGGACCCTCTGGTGCTAATTCTTCCACGTGCTTGGGTTTGTTATCAACTACAATCGGCCACTTGGACAGGTTAAGTATTCAAATGACTACATCATTGTCAGAATCACCAATCAAACCAAAACGGAGTCCGAAATTAAAACACACATATCAAACCAAACGAACCAGCTCTTCTCTTCCACCCCATGAGACGCAAGTACAAACCAAATCCCAGTCTTTAGAAGATTTAGCTACTATTAACCCTGAACAAAACAGAACGAAGAAACAGAAAACCCAAGATAATGAGGGACAAGTTTCTCAAACAAACAAGGAACACTCAAAAGGTATGGTGACTTTCCCTAAGTCACCCGAGTCTCAATGAGTATACTCAGTTGGAGCTGTCAATGATTGAGGAATACTTTGACAGTTCGACGTCTTAAGGAAATAAGGAAAACTTTATTCCCTGACTATTTATTCCTCATGGAGACAAAAAAGTTCACAAGACTATGTCCTGAAGGTTATGCATTGGTTAGGATATCATAATCATTACATCGTCAACCCAGTAGGTCTTAGCGGAGGACTTGCAATTTTCTGGAAATTTACAGAAAATCTAGAGGTACTATATGGTGATGCTAACATTATTGACACAAATCTAAGAATTGGCATGCATAAGATTGATGTTTCACTCATATATGGACACCCAACCCCACATCTGCGAGGAAGGATTTGGAACAGTATAAGAGATATAAATAACTTTAGAATGACACCATGGATTCTGATTGGAGACTTTAATGAGATTCAGAATAATGAGGAGAAATGTGGAGGACCACCTAGACAAGCCAGATCTATGAAGAATTTCAAACGTCTACTACTAGAATGTAACATGAACGAATTTCCAAGCTCAGGTGCACAAATTTCTTGGATGGGGGTTCGCAACAGCCAATGGGTTCAAATCCGTCTTGACAAAGCCTATGGCAATGAACAACTCAAAAGAATATTCCCAAAGACGCAGACACAGTATATGGAATTACTGGGCTCAGACCACATACCCATCCTCACTACTTTTGTAGCAGATGAATTTTCCTTTCAAAAGAGGTTCTTTTTTGATAAACGCTGGATATATCAAAAGAATTTTTCCACTCTAATCAGTACATGTTGGACAGCAACCACAGAGACAGGAGAATGCTCTCTCTCGCACCGTATAAAGTAGTGTAAGAAAGGAATAATACAGTGGAAAAAGGAAAAATTTACAAACTCCTCAATCGCTCTAGCTTCACTTCGTAGCCAACTACAACAGGAGGTTACCAAGAAAGCCCAAATATGGAAAAAATTTCACAACTTAAACTTGAACTTACTCACCAGGTACACAGGGAAGAAGAATTCTTGAAACAAAAATCTAGAGATAAATGGATAAAAGACGGAGATGCCAACACAAGCTTTTTCCATAGCAAGGTTAACCAATAGAGACAACAGAATGGGATTCGTGGGCTAGCTGATGATGCAGGAAACATGCAATACTTAGAAGGATCTAAAAGAAATATTGCAGCAAGATACTTTCATCAACTCTTTCAATCCTCCTCCACACAGAACACTCATGATTTCACACAACACATACAGACAAAAGTATCAACTAATATGAATGATGCTTTACTAACACCAATAACTCCACAAGAAATCAGAGATGCAGTTTTCAGCATTAAATCAGACAGTGCTCCAGGTCCTGATGGAATGACAGCTAGATTCTACCAGCAGTACTGGAACATAATATCCCCAAGCATTATATTAGAGATCCAGAGAGTCTTCGAAACCAAAACCTTTCCCATGGATTGGAACTACACAAATATCAGTCTCATACCTAAGCTTAAAGAACCAACACGAATGTAAGACTTTCGTCCATTAGTCTTTGCTCGATTAGCTACAAGATCATCTCAAAAATAATCACCCGACGATTACAACCGTTAGTCGACCAAATTGTCATAGACACACAAGGAGCTTTTACCCCGGGGAAACTTATTAGTGATAACATACTCATTGCTCATGAGATCATCCATTCTATCACTTCAGGTAATAGACGACAACGTAATTTCATGCTGGTTAAAACAGATATCTCAAAAGCATATGATAGGCTTGAATGGGATTTTATACGCAAAGTTCTATTAAGACTAGGATTTCATCGGGAATTGGTTCAAATAGTAATGCTTTGTATTACATCCGTCTCCTATTCAGTACTAGTCAATGGACAAGCACATGGTTTAATACAACCTCGTAGAGGAATTAGACAGGGCGATCCGATATCCCCATATATCTATATACTCTGCACGGAAGCCCTCACCTCCACACTAAATTGGTTAAATTCTTCAGGACGCCTCACAAGTATTCAATTTCATGAAGAAGGACCAATAATTAATCATTTACTATATGCAGATGACAGTCTCTTCGTTTACAAAGCCACAGTCACTGAAGCCTTACTTCTCCGTAATACTTTATCTGATTACTCAATTGCCTCATGACAGCTTATCAATTATGAAAAATCTACTATTTCCTTTGGATCCACACCATCTGACATCACTACACAGATTCGCCACATCCTCAACATTTTCTCGACCCAGGGCATGGAAAAATATCTTGGTATACCTGACCCCAATAAACAGAAAAAAAAATCTTCCAATTCATTACAGAAGGTCTATCCAAAAGGACGAAGAATTGGTTTAATAAATCACTGTCTAGTGGGGGAAAGGAAATTCTAATCAAGACAGTGGCAATGGCCTTACCCATCTACACAATGTCTTGTTTCAAGCTAACAAAAGCTCAATGTCACCAATTAACAAGTCTAGTAAGGAATTATTGGTGGAATAATACACAAGGCCAAAAGAAGATACCTTGGGTTGCATGTGACCAACTATGCTCCAAAAAAGAAGACGGTGGACTCGAATTTAGAGATTTTGAACACTTTAACTAGGCTTTACTAGCGAAGCAAGCATGGAGATTGCTACACAACCCCAACTCCCTCTTTGCTCGAACCTACAAATCCATATACTACCAAGAATCTAGTTTTCTTGAAAGCAACTGTGGATCTAAACCATCGTATGGCTAGAGAAGTATTCAACATGGTAAATGGCTCATAACACAAGGACTGATCAGACAAATTGGGAATGGGCTCAGCACACATGTTTGGATTGATAAATGGATAATGGACACAAAACCAAGAACACCGCTTAGCCGCCTCTCCATTTACAATGTCAACCTCAAAGTTTCTGACTTATTTCACACGGACGGTTGGAATATTGTAACACTTCTATCCACATTTCATCCATGTGAAATTCCCAAGATCACATCTATACAAGTGAATCCTACACAAGAAGATCAATGGATACGAAGTTTTAATAATTCGAGCAAATACACAGTAAAAAGTGGTTATTAGCTGCGTAGTCATATTAGCAATACAGGAAGTTTCCATCCAGTAAGGAGAGCATCACAGACTACATGGCTCAAACAACAAATCTGGAGGATAAGTGCCCCTAATAAAATCAAAATTTTCATGTGGAAGATTTTATCCAATGCTCTAGCGGTCAACTCTTTACTAGCATATCGATCAATGATTCCATCAAGAATTTGCAAAATTTATGAGACACATCTGGAAACCATCAACCACATGTTATTCTATTGTCACCCGACGAAACAATTCTGGAGACTATCCTATTTTCCATTTCCACAACAAGGGTTCCATATTTCAGACTTAAACACCAATTTCAACTACTTAATAAAGGTTAACAAGTACCGATGGGTTCCGGAAGAAATACGTTTGGCCTTTCCTTGGATACTTTGGGAAATTTGGAAAAACATAAACACAATAATCTTTCAAGAGATACGAAACAACATCTTCTTCTTAGCCAAAGATTGTTTAAATGAGGTTAAAATATGGCATCATCTATGGAAGGAACAAAACAAGCAAAACCTCATCGCTATATCAAATCAAACAGAGATTCCATCCGCTACCAACTTGGACACTAGATACGTACTCTGGTGGGCCACTCATTTTAATAAGAATTTAGAATTACATGGGAGTGCATGGATTATCAAAGACACGCATAATCAGAAATTTATGCATGCGAGACACACACTATAGGCAGTCAACTCCAATTTCAATTTACAACTCCATGGACTACAATGGGTCTTATAATGCCTTCATGAGCTACACATTGACTCGATCACAGTCAATATACGAACCAGGATCTTCTCCAGGCTATTTTCGACCTAGACCAATGGCCTCGTCACATGCACAAGCTCATTAATATTAAAGAATTACAACATCAAGTAAAGCATTGCGAGTTTAATCTTGCTAGGTCTCAACAATACTCCTTAACACACCGGATAGCTTGTAGTGTGGTCCTCGAATTATGCTTCACAGATTATATCAGTACAGGACCACCCAGATGGCTTGAGTCTTAAGTTTAAATAGCCTATTACCCAAGTAAGCCATTTATTTTAAATCACTATTTCTCACCAACTTTATCTCTCCAATAAATAACCCCCAACCACCAAATTCGATTACCTTTATCTCTTCCATCTTCCTCTCTCATATTTTTGACTTCCATCACCTACAATTCCATACATATAAACACTAACTTTATTTAGCTTAATTCACCATCAACTTTGACCACATTCACAACAAATATTTACCATTATCCATTGTTCCAAAACTCATTAAATAGAAGCATTCATTCCTATGGCTCCAACAATTAGTATAACCTCTCTTAATGGACCAATGATTACACATATAACTCACCTTCTTAAAGCCTAATGATTGTGCATTTAAGGCCCTCTAGTTTGGGTCTCAGCTTATTAGATCATCGATCTTTCTCTCTGTTTCCTTCTCACACACTCAACCTCACACAATCATTTCCCTCTTTTTACACGTCTCTCTCCCTATCTCAACACATACAAGACCAACTCCACCTCTCCATCTCCTGCATGTGGTAAAAGCTGGTGAAAATTAATGATTAACTCTTGATTTCTACAACTTATGCGCCTCACTTCGACTCCACGTGGTTGCGCTTGGACAATGCACCAATCAGAGAAGAGCGAACTCAATATCACCTACAGATCTCACCTACGTGAAGGCGGCGCTACAATCTCCATGCTCAACATGTATAGCCTCAAATATTGTGAAGGTGAGAGGAGTTACCCCGACGATGACACTTGGCAAAGAGAAATCATTGTGTCGGTTCACAAGCTTCACTTATATAGCAATCACCACCTTGCAACACTACACCACCACCTTTCCAACTCTCACTTCTCTCTACTCCTTTCATGGCGGAAAACTTTTGGATGGCGGCTTCACAGTTCCACATGGGAAGAAGTGACGATGCTATCTACCTCCCTAACTACTCCTACTGCAACGCCTTGCAGCTAAGATGGAGAAGTCTCATCGTCAAGCCAATCAATCCGGAGAAACAAAGTCTACTTGAGATGGCGACTCAACTCCCAAAACAATGGCGAATGGAAACAAATGTTATGGGAAGGATAATAGAGCGAGGTTATGTGCAATTTCTCTTCTCCTATGATTCTGATTTAATCTCTATTCTCCGCCGGCAACCAATCATCTTCAATGGTTGGCTAGTGCTTTTGCAACGGTGGGAAGCATATCCACCTCCGAGCTACCTCACCACGGTTCCTATATGGGTACAAATCAACGACCTGCCTCTTCACTATTCTACACCAATGACTACACGTCTTATAGCGCGAACTCTTGGAGAGGTTCTTGAAGTCGATATACAAAACTACTCACTAACAAGAGCCGGCTTAATCAGAGCTTGTATCAACATCAATGCTTACGACCGACTCAAATTCTACAAACCTATCCGCATGCAAAACGGAGATACACCTCAAGTTTTCTTTCAATATGAGGCGCTCTCCAATTTCTGCATCACATGTCAAAAGCTTACGCATGAAGCTTTGGTTTGTACTTACATTCCCATCTCTTTGATTTTCTAGCTCACTCGCCGCCAAGCTCTCAAACTCATGAAGAATCGGCAACTCCACACTCTCACCTTGAAATATAGGAAATGGAAGGAACCGGCGACTCCACACGCGTTCTCACATATGATGATCAGGAACGACCCATATCTCATCTACGATTGGTCTAGCTACTCTTTCTGAGACTATAAGAACTATTATCACATAAAATGATCACCTTGACAACTACTTGGCCACTTTTGAGCTCGACTTAGCCATATCAATGTCACAACAAGAGGTTGAGGTCTTCATTAACAGAGAGACTAGGCGGAAGCGCTACCCAGACCATGAGGAAGCCACGACAAGCAAAGCACCAAAGTCATTTTGAATCTTCTCACTACTTCGAGGATTTCGTAGCGGTCAAGAATCATCCAAACCCTAGTGGATCCTTTCTTAAGGATTAAGTTATCTTTTATTAAGTCAACTTAAATTACCTTGTTATCTTAATTTTTGCTCTAAGCTACTTTGATCGGTTTCTTTACGTTTGGTTTATATTTTTAATTTGCTTTTGTTAAAAACTTTTGGTTTGTAATTCCTTATCTATTGAAATATTGTCGTGTGTTAAGGAAAAAAAATTATAATCTTATAGATTAATAAGATATATATACTAGTTAAAAATTCTCTCTAATCACAATCTAGCCACAAAATTCTCTAGAGCCATGACTTAGTTTTTCGTTTAGTTATTCTATATATTTGATTTTGTTACATGTTAATTTTTGGCGTTATGCATATACAAATTCTTTTGTGGCTATATAAATTTTTTATATACTAGTTAACATTAAAAGATTTATACTTAACGATTTCGTAAATAATAACAGTTTTGATATTTTCGTAATTGTTTGTGTGAGCTCTCGTAATTATATGCATATTTGTCCCTTATAAATTTCAGAAATGGATCCAAAGAAAAGAAAGAAAAAAAAAGAGAAATGGATAGCCATAAAAGAAACATTAAAACTTTTTTGTTAACAACTGAATCGATAAGCCTAGATCCATAATCAAAAGCGCATTTTATAAATTTTTATTTAATATACCTATTGTAGAGGGGTAGAATCGAACCGTAGGTGTATGAGTGGTTTGCTGGATCATCGTAAGCATCAAACTGAAAAGAACTCGACAAAAAAAATATTGACTCTTATTCAAATGAGAATAAAATAAATTAACAAAATAGAAGAAGATTTAAAATGAGATTCATAAATTGTTGAATGAGATTCATAAATTGTTGAACAGTTGAAGTATGAAATAATACATTTAGTAGCTAGAAAGATGTATCGAATCGAAAACTCCCAACTTTAAACACTAGCCCAGGGCAATTTGTTTCTCTTTTTAGAAAGGAAATGGTGATCATTATTGACAATATTTATGTGGCGTTAGAATTATTCAATTATCTATTTTTATGTGTAAACACTACAAGAAAATAAAACATTTTTCTAGGATAGGTTTTGTCGGTTTTTGTAGGAATATGACCTAAATTGACCAAAACTGACCAAAAATGTCGTTGCTAATCATTGGTCGGAAATGACGTGATCGTGAGTTTTGGTCGGACTATACCGACAATAAGCAACGAAAAAAATTGTCAAAACTGACATCAGTTTTCTTCGGTTTAACCCGTCGAGAACCATAGGTTTGGAGTTGTTGGTTGGCGTCGGTCATCTAGTTAGTTGTCGTGGGTGTAACAGTGGTTGGTTTTCATGGGTAAAGCAAACCAACGAAAACCGACCACTTATTAATTATTTATTTTTGTTTATTTAAAAAAATATGATCGGTTTATTACCCACGAAAACCGACCACTTATTTATTTATTTATTTTAGTTAATTTTAATAAATATGATGGGTTTTTGTTGGATTACAACCACATTTGTAACCAGCAAAAACCAACCACAATGAATAAATAATAATAATAATAATAGTTTTCAAATATTTATAAATAATTTCCAAAATAATTTTTTTGTTATAAAATATATATTACAAAATATGTTCAAATCCTAAAATTTAGGATCCTGAGTCTCGCTATCTGATTGTAAGGATGGTAAAGTATCCATCAACCGAAGTAGTTTCGCCATCTGAGCTTTGGTCCTCATGTGCTGAGCTTCGTTGTCGTCTCGATAGGCTTGAAATTCTGCCTGAATTGCCTGTAGAGCTGCACAAGGATCCTCCAGCTCCTAACGCTCTCGCTGACTCATTCCAAGTCCCTGAGTCAAACTAACATGTGCCGGCACACCATCAGCATTGACCAATTTCCCGAGTCCGAAATATTGTTCCTTGGAAACACGAGTTTCCTACACATAAAAGTTAATTGTATTGTTATAAATGAAAATGTAATGTGGAAAAGTAAATTAAATGATAAAATGAATACCTTCGAGGACGATGCTGTTGATATCATCAGGTGATAGGTGTACTGGACCACCTTCTTACTGGGAGCGTTGAGTAATGATCTTCTCTGTCCTACGCTTCACATTCTCCATAATCTGCTTCATCTTCAGATTCTAGATCGTGCCCGTTTTTTGTTGGTGTGACAATCCGGTGCGCATCCCTCCTTAATAATCTATAAAACACAAAATATTGTAATGTATAAAATGAAATAAATAATTATATTTATATTTTTTACTTATCCCGGCAGCATACTCTTTCGTCAATAACCCAGTGACTTCATCAATACGTAGTCCATCCATCCAATCTTGAAAATTAGGGTCTAACATTGTTTAGTCTGAGAAATATAATGAAGAGTATGAATGAGGGGATTTATTTTGTTTTGGTTTATAGAGGAATTTTCTTACGGAATCCGATGGGAACCCACCACAAATGGTTATAACAGTAATATTTTCATGAAAAACGTGTTCTACTAGTTTATTGGATAACATCTCGTCGATTTTCGTCGTACATATAACCGACGAAAACCAATAATCTTATCGGATTAATACAAAAAATATAAAATAATTGTTCGTTGGTTTTCGTCGGTTTCAATTCCAAAGAAAACTGACCAAATTTTTTAAATTAAAAAAAAAAAAAAATTTGTTGGTTTTTGTTGGATTAGAAACCGACGAAAACCAACGAATTTTTTTTTTTTTTAATAATTAATATAATTATTAATTTTGTATCTGTTAGATGAAGATGGTCTAACATCGGACGGCTATTAATGAGTCAATACTACATGGTTCAATAAAGCTTCTAATGTTGACATCATTTGACTACACATACGAACGGTTAGATGGAGTTCTCAGTAAATCAACGGCTAGGGTTTACTACCAATCCTCTTTATAAGAACTAGGGTAGTTGGTTAAAAGACACACAAAAATGTCTTCTCTTCTATTTGACATCATCTCCGACATAGTCCGCCGTGTAAGGAAAGGAGGATTTTGTGACCTCGGACCTTTTATTGCAGCAAGTCCTGAACTCAAGTCGATCGTTTACTCCTTAGAAATTTTGGCAGAAGTCGATATCGACGAGTATATCTTTATTCTGCAACTTAGTGCGCCTGATTCTCCATACCGTCTATTTCTGGATCGTTGCCGTCTCGCCGGCCATCTCACTGCACAATACGTTACTGGCCTAAGAATACTTTCCACGACTGGTCCTGACCAACTAGGTATTTCCATGTTACTGAATGCTACTCCACATCTCTTGTATGTTCGTTTTGCTTGTGCTGCATTTGTGTATCTATGTGGTAACAAAGATGTTGGAAAACCAGTTTTCGACTCATTCCTGCAACTTGTCCCGGATATTAAAGAAGCTAGTTATATTGGTTATCAAGTTTGTGACCAGATTGCAGCTATGAGTACACCTCTTAAACAATTATTCTGAGACATTTATGTGGGGAACTCCAGCAGACATTCCTTACTGTCAAATGAATCACCCCATACTTCGCATCGTTTGTAAACATTGCTTTGCTCTGTCATTTTGCTGGCATATCGCAGATACGTGTTAATCTAATTGCCAAGAAATTGAGTAGCAGCTTACGAGTAGCTGACTTTCCTATCTAATTATACTTTGTATTCCGTGTTTCCGTTTTCTCTAATGCCTTCAATTTCTTCCTTACATTCTAGCTATTATATTATGTTGTAATATGTACCTGTAAGCACTTTTGGGTTGCTCCCTATTATAATATGATTACTAAATATCTATTAAGTCATCCATGCGATTTTTTTTTCTGATAACAAGTCTTAATGCATTAATTTTTTGTTGAAAAAATAACATGATTTATAACTATTAAACAAATAATTTAATTAATAATTTAAATATTTTTTTTTTAAATTACTCATTGGTTTTGGTCGGTTCTGATTCCAACCAAAACCAACGAGTTTTATTATTATTATTATTTTTTTTAAAAAAAATTTGTGGTTGGTTTTGGTAGGTAATGATACCTACCAAAACCAACGAGAAATTAACTCTTTTTTTAATTTTAAACGGAAAATTGTGGTCGGTTTTGGTCGGGATTTTATATTTCGGTCGGTTTTGGTGGGACTTGTTTTCGACAACAACCGACAACAATTAATTTAAACTTTTTTAAAAATATATATATAATTTCTCGTTGGTTTTGGTCGGTACTTATTCCTACCAGAACCAACGAGTTTTATTATTTTTTTTTTTAAAAAAATTTAATTTCTCGTTGGTTTTGGTCGGTATTGATTCCTACAAAAACCAACGAGTTTTATTATTATTTTTTTAAAAAATAAGTAAATTTGTGGTCGGTTTTGGTAGGTAACATTATCGACCAAAACCAACGAGAAATTAACTATTTAAAAAAAATTAAAAGGAAATTTGTGGTCGGTTTTGGTCGGGATTTTAAATTTTGGTCGGTTTTGGTGGGAATCAAGTCCCACCAAAAACGATGACTCTATATGAGTTATTGGATTAAAATAATTATATAATCTCCGGTCGGTCTTCGTCGATTTTTGGAGCTACGGTAACCAATGCAGAGTCTTGTATTGTTGTCCAACGAAAACCCACAATATTTTTTTCGCTAGAAAAATGTTTTGTTTTCTTCCAGGGAAACGATATTAAATAAAGAAAATTAAAAATAAAATTATGAATTTACTGTAATTAGTAGTGTTTGATATATCATACAAGACTAATCAAACATAGAAAATATAGGATTGTTTGGCAATAGGTCTTTAGACTTTTTTTTTTCAACTTTACTATAATTGGATTGACAATGTTGGATTTGTAAAGTGGTCACTACCATTGGACCACCTATTCTTCAACAATAGCTCTTTAGTTAAAATTACATTATAAATACTGGAAAAAAACACACTTTTTTGTCACAGATCAATACTACAATAAGCCACCAATGAGTAAAAGTTGAATTCGGATATATAGACCATTAAATGCAGTCCAATATGTTCCATCAGATGAGACATATTATGCGACCTTGCGGTGCAAAGCCAATCGTATGAAAACATCATTGGATGACTCGAAATTCACTCTAATTTAGACATTTACTCATATAAATGAAATGGATGAATGATGCGTTGCTCTTCATTTAACATAAATATTCACACTCACACATACTTATAAGTTAATTATGATCTCATGTTGATCAACTTAGAGATTGATCATTACTTCTACAGCGAGTCTAATTTCTTAATGAATGAGAGTGACGTTCTTTTATTTTTTGACAGCGAGTGACATTCTGTTTTAAAGTAATGTTTTTCTAAAGTATTGTGCTAGAGCACGATCCATATGAGTACAAAAATCATATAAGAACAAACGAATATAGTTGACAAAGAAAAAGAAAAAGGAAATTAACTTTTTCATGAATTTTATAAGCATTGTTAAGAAATGTGGATCTTCTTTACAAATTTAATTATTGCTAAAATTAGTGGTTAGTCATCAACCACTTTGTGTTCTCGTCAATATAAGGAGTAATCAGTGTGTCCTTACTTATCACAATTCCTCCAATTATAGTAGTGAAGAGACCACAACAGAATCTATAAAGCTACAAAGTTCTATTTATCTACAATCACATGCAAATTTTAAAAAGAACAAGATCTTTTGGTTGAAATTGTGAGTTTAGTGTGAAATAATGAGCATCAAAACGGCGTCGGACGGAGTATGGGGAGGAGACAATCCTCTCAACTTTGCGTTTCCTCTTTTGATAGTACAGGTCGCCGTCGTCCTCTTTAGCAGCCGCTTTCTTGCCCTCCTCCTCAAGCCCTTACGTCAACCAAGAGTCGTCGCTGAGATCCTCGTAAGCTTATATATGTTCACTATACATGCACATGCATATAAGGGTCACATTAACAATCGGTTGAACCCATTACCGTCAAGAATCCGTATAAAATTTTCGACGGATTGATGTAGTTTCGACGGATGACCACTTTGTATCCGTCGAGAATGTTGTATGCTTTTTCTCATTTTTGTTGTAACGTTAACTTGATTAATACTATATATTATTATAGGGAGGAATATTGTTGGGGCCTTCAGCATTAGGACGGAACAAAGAGTTTGTTAAGCTCGTGTTTCCGACTTGGAGCACTCCCATACTAGAGTCAGTAGCAAGTATTGGCCTCCTTTTCTTTCTATTCCTGGTCGGTCTAGAATTGGACCTCACTGTTCTAGGTCGCACGGGAAAGAAGGCTTTTGCTATATCTCTAGCCGGAATCTCTCTTCCTTTTGTCTTAGGCGGTGGTGTTTCTCTTTGCCTCCGTAAAACCGTACAAGAGGATCATGGCTCGGCCGGGTACTGGCAGTTTCTTCTTTTCATTGGAGTCTCTCTTTCAATCACAGCTTTCCCAGTCCTAGCTCGTATCTTAGCCGAGCTCAAGCTACTGACTACAAGTGTTGGTCAAACGGCCTTAGCGGCTGCTGCCTTTAATGACATGGCCGCATGGATCCTCCTTGCCCTAGCTGTGGCTCTCCCTGGTAGTCATGACCACCACAAACATGCATCTCCGTTAGTATCTGTATGGGTTCTCCTCTCAGGTCTCGCCTTTGTACTCTTCATGGTTTTTGTGATCCGACCCGCTATGAAATGGATCGTCAAGGACTACGACAACACAATGCACGAGGCATGCATATGCTTAACTCTAGCAGGAGTCTTGATCTCCGGCTTCATCACAGACCTAATCGGACTACACTCTATATTTGGGGCGTTCATCTTTGGCCTAATCATCCCTAAAAATGGGTCTTTCAGCGAGCGGCTCGTTGAGCGGATAGAAGACTTTGTCTCGGGGCTGTTGCTTCCACTCTACTTTGCATCTAGCGGACTAAAAACGGATGTGGACCAGATTTATGGTGCAGAGGCGTGGGGGATACTGGCCTTGGTCATAACCACGGCTTGTGTAGGCAAGATCGTAGGCACCTTCCTCATGGCGATGATATGCTCCATACCGGCGCGTGAGTCCCTCACTTTAGGATTTTTGATGAACACTAAAGGGCTCGTTGAGCTAGTTGTACTCAACATTGGCAGAGAGAAGAAGGTACGTATTCGTAATTATTGCACTTATAGTTGATTTTATTAAAATTAGATCAACAGTGTTATGAGGACTTCTCAAAAAACTATATTTTACTTTTCTAATTTTAAAATTTACCACAAAATTTAGGAAGTTTCAAGTCTACCACAAATTTTAGAAACATTTTCTCAAAATTTATTTTCAAAGTTATGGTAATTAGTTTTATATTTTAGGACCATCTAAAAGTTACAACTATAAATCGAAAGAGACAAAAATAGATAAAAATGGTTGTAGGCCATAAATTACACTAACCACAAAAAACCATAACCGACGAGAAGATGCTTTATAGAATATATTTCGATTAATGTATGTTGATTTACTGCCCAATGAATTTAAAATATATTATTGAGGAATATTTTAGTCATGTCATGAGTCCACTTGCGATAATACTCTCGAGCAGGTGCTAAACGATAAGATGTTCGCAATTCTTGTGGTGATGGCTCTAGTCACAACCTTCATGACGACTCCCTTAGTCATGCTTATATACAAACCCTCGAACAATCCAGTTTCAGACTCTACATGTGATGAGAAAGAGAAGTTACGCGTCCTAGCCTGCGTACGTGGTCCTCAAGACATTCCTTGTATGATCAAATTAGTTGAGTCTCTTGGTGCGTCCAATGGATCACTCAAAGTATATGTATTGCACTTGATGGAACTCACTGACCGATCAAGTTCTATCTCTATGGTTCAACGAACGAGAAGAAACGGTGTGCCGTTCATTGCTAGGTTGTGTAAAGAGAGGCCACGTGACCAGATAGAAGCTGCGTTCTGTGTTTATGGACAAGTGAGAGACCAGAAACAGAAGATAAGGATACGTCATATGAAAAGTGTGTCGTCTTTAAGAACGATGCACCAAGATATATGCAATGTTGCGAAACATAATAAGGTAGGGATGATCATATTGCCATATATGGTTACAAGATGGGAAGTGGTGAACGAGAAGGTGATGGAGAATGCTAAATGCTCGGTGGTTGCGGTTCTAGACCGTGAAGAGACTCAAGATAGCGTTAGGGGTGAGGGACCCAAAAAGGTAGGACTTGTGTTCATTGGTGGAGCCAACGATAGAAAAGCACTTGAGATTGGAAGCAGAATGGCTCAACACCCTAATGTTAGAGTCTCACTCTTGCGAGTTTCCGATAACAACATGATTTCTGAATGTTATGAAAAGGTGACAAATCACTCCCTAAGTAAATACGTTGTATGGAGCGGAACCAGAAACACAATATTTCTAGTAAGTTCCGCTCCATAAACATAAGAATTGAAAGCTTTGGTTATAAATAATTTTGTGATAATGCAGGAGATTGATGAAATAGCAATGGAAGTTTTCAAGCAACAATGTGAAGGTGCAATGGTAGAGTATGAAGATATAGAAGTTGAGGGAAGTCTAGTGGAGACTATAGTGGCAATGGTAAGGATAAAAGAGTATGAGCTTTTGATAGTTGGAAATCGACAAGTAACAAGTTATGAGATTGGACGAGGATTAGTTTCAACATTAGTCATTCAAGGATACAATAAAAAGGATGCAACTAAAACTACTGTGGGAAACAATGTTTGAGACTCTAAAACAAAAGATTTCATAACTAGCTTATATTAGTACAGTATAAAGCTCAAACTATTGTTAAATAATCAATCACGGATACATAGATTTGTTGTAGATTTATAGCTTGTTACAACATCTCCTCTGACCGTGAATATCTCTTTTCTTTGTTTTCTACATAATATTGTTACATACAAGAAGATTACATGCAATATGTGTTAATGTATGTTAACATATATAGCTTACCAAATAACATGTATGTTTGTCTACATATTGGTGCTCGATTATAACTTTTTAGTAAGTTTGTGCATCTAGTTTTACTGTTTGAAAAACAAGGGTTAATTTTGTCCAATTTTAACTCTGGTTCGGTTTATATTTCTTTTGGTTTTTTTTCAATAAAACTATTAATTACATATATATATATATATATATTTTAATTAACTATATAACAAAAAAGAAAATGTCTTTGTTTTCTCTACATGAACTTGACTCCAAAAAACTACATTGCATTTGGCACACATAATATTGTTAGGCGTTTGAGAATTTTGCTATAGATGGAGTTTTGTGGATCTAGTTGTTGAAATGTATTGCTCTAAATCATTTTCATCGTAAGCTCTAGTTGTTAAAACATATCATATGTGAGATGAATAGATCTAAATATGGTAACATTCTTGCTCGAACCAAGACAACTTTTGAGAAGCTGTGTAAATCTCAAGAGGCTGTTTTGCTTCAACCGAGTTCTACTTCTTTGTCTGCTGTTTCAGAAGCTTCCACTCCCTGGCACAATCTTGCTAGTATTAAGGAACAATTTTTTAGACAAATAAAAAATCAAGGATTAAGTACACTAAAACACTTATTTTTCATAAAGTTTCTCAGTCTAGGAATGCTCGTAATGCAATCAAGCGTATCAAGGATGATTCAGGAGTTATTCTCAGTGAGTTTCTTAATATTAAGAAAGAAGCTGTGAATTATTTTTATACTTTTCTCCAAATGAATTCTCTAGTGGAAGCCTCAAATTTGTCGGATCTTGTGGACTTTAAGTGTTCTCCTTCTTCTGCTAGTTCTCTTGTTGCCCATATCCCTGTTGAGAAAATTCAAAGTGTTGTCTTCTAAATGTCGTCTAATAAGGCTTCTGGCCCAAATGACTTTTCTATTGAATTCTACAAATCTGCCTAGACTATTATTGGTCAAGACTTCACTGTAGCAATCCAATCATTCTTCTTTTTTGGCTTTTTACCCAAGGGAGTCAATGCCACAGTTCTTGCTCTAGTGCCGAACACATAGATGCTCTCTCTATGAAAGATTTTTGTCCAATAGTCTGCTGCAACTTACTGTATAAAGTAATTTGAAAACTTCTTGTCGACCGCCGGAAACTAGTTATTGCTAATGCTATTGCTCCTAATCAGATTGCTTCTGTGAAGGAGAGGCTTCTACTTGAAAATGTTTTGCTAGCTACTGAGATGGTAAAAGATTANCAAAAAAATTTTTTTCCCCCCCCCCCCCCCACGTGTGCCATTAAATATAGCGAAAGCTTTTGACACTATTAACTGGAACTTCATAATCTATGTCTTTAAAGCCATGGATTTATCAAATATCTTTATTCCATTGGATCTGATTATGCATCTTAACAACTTTTTTTCAGTCTCGGTTAATGGGGATCTCGAGGGAATTTTTACTAGCTCTCGTGGTATTAGACAGGGTTGTTCTCTTTCTCCATATATCTATGTGGTTATAAATAACGTGCTCTCCAAAATTTTCAACAACCATGCGGTGGATTTTTTTGGATACAATCCTCTTGCAAAGATGTGAAGCTCCACATCTTAGTTTTACTGATGATATCCTAGTGTTTTCAGATGGCTCTCCTTGTTCTCTTTATGGTATTCTGGAGGCTATGCTGAGATTTGGAAAAATGTCAAGTCTGCATATTGACATTGGAAAATCTTCACGTTATATTGCAAGACAAGGTACTCTTTCTACAGTTTCTGCATCTTCTGCGGTTGGTATTTTTGTAGGTACTCTTCCCATCAAGTATTTGGGTATGGCTCTCATAAATAAGATAATAACTCGATATGATTATGCTCCTCTTTTGAATAAAATTAAATCAAGAATGATCTCTTGGACTACCAAAGCACTCTCTTATATTGGGAGACTACAGTTGATCCGATCAATTATTACTTGTACTGTAAATTTTAGTTGCAACATTTTTCTTACCTAGTGGCTACCTTGATAATATTGAAAGACTTTGATTTGTTTTCTTATGGCTAAGGTTTGTTGGATTGATCTTTGTTTGCCTCGTGAAGGAGGACTTGGTATCCGTTCTCTGCGGGATTCTTCTCGAGTTTTTGCACTTCACTTAATATGGAGATTGTTGTCTTCTACAAAGTCTTTATGGGTTGGCTTGATCGGACTATATCTCCTTCATCATGGATCTTTTTGGGATGCAAAAGATTGTTCTCAATGCTTCTACGTCTGGCGAAAGTTACTCTAAGCTTAGAAATGAAGCATATCAGTTAATTGTAAATCATATTTGATCATGAATGAACTCTTTTTCTAGTTTGATGACTAAACTAGTGCTGGCAAATTAATAGATTTGACTGGAGACTATGGTACCAGACATTTTGGCAGTGCTCGCAATGATTTCGTTGCAGTTTCTTTGTCGATCTTATCTAGACACAATCATCCCCCTAACAGGTATTTCCCACAAGTCTTAAATACAAATTCCCAATCCTCGTCTTATACTATTGATCTTGGTATGGATGTGTTTCTCTGTAAACACTCTCCTATGTTTTTAAGAAGTTTTTTCATCTTCTGCCATGGGGAATTTGATTCGGGTACAAGGTACAAAAGTGATTTAGGGTAATCTGATTTGATTCTCTCAGGGTATTTTGTGATATTATTTCATCTCTTGGCTGACGGTAAAAGACAGACTCTCTACTGATTTGAGATTGAGAGTATGTGGCCTCGTTCAATATTGTGTTCTCTGCCGTGAACTCAACAAATCTAGGAATCACTTATGTTTTGCATGTCTATACAATATCTTTTTTGGTGGAAACTTTGTAGAAAACTGATTAGTCGCAATATATCTCATGATTGGCACGATACTATGGCTGACCTTCTTAATTCACGCTTTGGTAAATTGAACTGGACTATAGTTCGCTTGGTTTTTCAATGCACCATCTATAATGTATGGCATGAGAAAAATTCCAGAATTCATGAACATTCTCCGCTTACTACTCTGGAAATGACATGTGTGGTTAACAAGTTTATCCGTAACAGGATCTCTTCTTTGTATTATTTGTGGCCACATAAATTTTATAGTCTCTTTCAATGTTGGTTTGAAATTAGATTATCTTAATTCTTTACTGTGTTCGATAGTGTATTTTATTAACTCTACTTCTAGGTCCACTTGTACATAACAATTTTTATTGATCACTAAATTTTATATTTCAAAAAAAATGGTTTTTTATATATCAATATTCGGTTTTTATCATTTTTTTGAGGGTTTAAAAAAACTTGGGTAATGTATTAATTTGTTTTTATTGAGATGATTAGATGATGTCCCGTGCTATGCACGGGGTAGGTAATATTTGTTTATTTTATTTATTTATTTTATAGTTTGAT
>OVBA01000639.1:0-60003 GCA_900406435.1 Lepidium aucheri | reverse complement strand
GTTATTCTTTATTAAATCATTCTTCATACAAATTTTATCTTTGATTCTTCAGAACCTCTTCTTTTCATTTTCTCCCTACAGGATAAAAGGGTCACATTGTATTTTGATAATTAACTAGGATTATATCGGACTATGTCCAGTTTTTTTAATTATTATTTTTATTTACATTATATTTTAATGTATTTTTATCACTAACTAAATTATATATTTTTACATATATGTAATTCTGGTTTATATTTTTATAGACTGTAATTATACACAATTTTTGCATAGAGTCATAGTGAGGATGTACTTTTAGTGGAGTTTAAATTTGAATCCCAAATTGATCACAAATTTTATCAACTCTAACAGCATTATATATATATATATATATATAACTAACACCAAACCTTAAACTCATTTCTTGACATCAGTTACTTTTCGAGGTATACCTATTTCTTGGCATTAGTTACTTTTGGAGGTATAACTTAATCATTGGCCCCTTAAGTATTAAGTTAGCACTTAACATAACTGGATAATATATATATTTTCTAAACACAACTTTCAAAATGTTTAATCCTTTTCGTATAATTACCTTTCGTACTTATAGATGTCTTTTCATTTCCTCTAGTAATTGGAATAAAAAGTATGCATTTTAGATAACAGTAAAAGAATAGTCATTGAATTACTCCCTAAGAGAAGATACTAAATTCTTGAAAGCAAAAAAATTATTCTTGGGTCTTTTCTAGTGTGGATTAAATGTTCAGAGTAACTTTTACAACATTTTCTAGTTTTTGAAAGGAACATCGTGTTATTGAGGTAGCTTTTGTTTTTCAGTTACCAACATGTGGCAACAATTGCTCTGCTTTATTTAAAACCACAGCTTGCTCTTTTCTATCAGCACAAACAATAAGCATAGATAGCATTAGTAGAATTAATTAAACAGAGAATAATAAAGTTCATTATTTGGCATAAGCAAAGTCATGATCTGCCTAACCCTTTTAAGCAACCGGTATGGCAACAAAGAGATGTGTGTACATGAGGAAACAACTCATCAAGTGACTGAAGTCTTTCTTCAAACAAAATTTCAGGGCTAGAATAATTAATCAGGTTATCAATTGCTTCGCAACCATTCCACCCCTCAGCTTTCATGACCCAGATGAGAACAAATCCCTCATATGTCACTGTCAGATCTACACATTACAAATCTAAGATTAAATATTTGACACAATTTTCAAACATGTAATACATGGAGAAACATTTCACCCTTGTAAGCATTATTTTTTCCCTCAAGAAGTAAGCATAGCAATTATTTTCTATAATAGCCCCAACAATGTTTAGAGTTCTTCTGACATAAGAGAATGGAGCTTAAGAAAACACACCTCAACAATACCAATATATAAAATCAGCCTGATCTAATAAGACAAAGTCCAAACTTGCAGCACAATAGTCAGATTGCATGGAGAACTTCTTCTTGCATTTCTATATGATGAGTATGCTTGATGAGATTGACAAAATTACTTGGAGAACTGAGCATACAGAATTCTGCTACAAATTTCAGAGGTTAGCTTGACAAAGACCCTACTACTTCTCAATTCTTAAATATATAATTAGAAATTTATTAGTAGAGCTAAATTTAAATTAAATGTAAGAAAGTGAGGAAAGAACCAAGTGGTGGTGGTCTAGTGGATTCCACTTGAGGAGGAAGTTATTTTGTTGGTCTAGGCCACCAGATGTTTAAACTCGGGTTGTGTCTCGCTTGCGAGAGGTTGGTTTGGGTTTCGGCCAAGACTCTTCATCGGTTAACAAAAAAAATAGGGAGAGAGTAGTGGGAGAAGAATAAAGGTCTGAAAATAAAAAAATTTGGCAATGAAAATGATTTTTAGAGATGTAATAAATATGATGAAATGGTTGGAATGATTAGAATGAGAGCAAACAAAAGGTTGTTTGTTTTTAGTATTAGAACTGAAAATGAAAAATAAAATAAAAACCAAATAGTTATCTTTTTAATCTGTTTTTTTATTTGTACGTATTGAATGTTGGTTAATATTCTAAAAAAATGATTTCAAAAATATATGGGCAATGTGGACCCCACATGATTTATTTTTGTTTTTATTAGAACGTTCAAAGAATTGATCTTGAGTATCAGACAAAGAGGAAGGGCACTCAATCACATCAACCAACTCATCCAGGTTAAAAGTATATATATATATATATATATATATTTGGGATTGGCAACGTTCAAAGTATATATATATAGATTTTGTGAAAGGAGTTTCCAACTCTTAAAATAAAAGACGTAATTACTGTTGTTTTGAATCAATATGATATAATAAAATAAAATTCGACTGGTTAGATCCTTCTAAGGGAGTTAGAGGGTTTCACTTCTTATTTTAACAATTTTCTTTCACCAGTGAGTAGAGTATTTAATCCGGTCTTGCCTACGGTTTTCCTAAATTTCTTTCTTTCCTTTTTTACTCTCAATTTTATACTTTGAACATTTACTCCTGATTCTATTTTTTTTTCTTCGTTCCTCGTAATCTCTGGAAATTGGCAACTTTCAATTTATCTTCCCTAAATATCTCTGATTGCTATCGTTATGGTTATGGATGATAAAATGGGTCTTAGCTCAATGGGTATCGAAACCCGGTAAAAATTATGGATAAAAAAACCGGTTTTAAACATTAAAAAATAACTGGTTTTAATTGGGCGGGTATCCATATGTAATAGATATAAACTTGGTTTACCCATTGGGTAATGTGTATCCAATGATTTTTCTTTCTAAGAGAGTAAAAAGAAGAGATAAAAGTAAAAATGATGAGAGATAGTAAAAAGAGGAGAGATAGTAAAATAGAAGAGAAAGTAAATAAAATGAGAGAGAGTAAACAAGAGAAGAGAGAGTAAAAAAGAAAAGAGATAAAAGAGGAGAGAGAGTAAAAAGAGGAGAAAAAAAAGAGAGAGAGTAAAAAGAGGAGAGAGTGTAAAAAGAGGAGAGATAGTAAAATAGGAGAGAGAGTAAAAAAAGGAGAGAGAGTAAAAAAGAGGAGAGAGTGTAAAAAGAGGAGAGAGAGTAAAAAGAGGGGAGAGAATAAAAAAAGGAGAGAAAGTAAAAAGAGGAGAGAGAGTAAAAAGAGGAGAGAGTAAAAAAGTGGAGAGAGAGTAAAAAGAGGAGAGAGAGTAAAAAGAGGAGAGATAGTAAAATAGGAGAAAGAGTAAAAAGAGGAGAGAGAGTAAAAAGAGGAGAGAGAGTAAAAAAAAGGAGAGAGTGTAAAAAAGGAGAGAGAGTAAAAAAGAGGAGAGAGAGTAAAAAGATGAGAGAGAGTAAAAAAGAGGAGAAAGAGTAAAAAGAGGAGAGATTGTAAAATAGGAGAGAGAGTAAACAAGAGGAAAGAAAGTAAAAAAGAAGAGAGAGTAAAAAGAAGAGAGAGAGTAAAAAAGAGGAGAGAGTAAAAAGAGGAGAGAGAGTAAAAAGAGGAGAGAGAGTGAAAAGAGGAGAGATAGTAAAATAGGAGAGAGAGTTAAAAAAGAGGAGAGAGTTAAAAAGAAGAGAGTGTAAAAAGAGGAAGATAGAGAATAAAAAAGAGGAGAGATGGTAAAAAAGAAGATAGAGAGTAAAAAGGAAGAGAGAGAGAGTAAAAAAGAGGAGAGATGGTAAAAATGTAGAAAGAGAGTAAAAAGATGAGAGAGAGTAAAAAAGAAGAGAAAGCGTAAAAAAAAAAGAGTAAATAGTACAAACAAATTTAAATACTAAAGAACAATAAATGGGTACCCATAAAAAACCCATATTTTACTGGGTTTAATATGGATAGTTTTGATAAGACTGTAGTCTTATTGTGTTTTTTCATTTTTGGGTTTTTTCTGGATGGGCTTATTTTGGGTCGGGCTCGAGCTGAATTTTTTTACCCATTTTAACATCCCTAGTTATGGTGATTACGCTTCATCTTTAGCGAAATCGTTGCATGTCCCATACCCAAATTTCTCCCCGCCGTCTACCCTCCTCCCCCATGTTGTTTACCTCCAGCGTTCAATTTTACTCTAGCTTGACTAATCTCGGCGATATTGGCTCAACATTAACAAAAAGCAATCCAATCTCTTAGCCTCTATAATGAAGAAGACTCGATGACGCTCTCAGGTAGCCCACGCTTTTGTGTTTTTGGTGACAATGCCTTAAGCATTTTGGATTAGGTTCTTAATCCAGATTGCCAGAGCATAACTAAGATAATAGATGTTATGCCATTTATTTGGCGTTTAAAAGGACAGAGTCAGAGGTATTGCTCTATCAAAGGACAAGTTCCAGTTTGTATTTCAGAGAGAAGAAGATCTCTTTACAGGTCCGGGTTCAAACAAATCCGTGAATAAACCAAGGAAACGTCGAACTGCTTGGGTCTGCAAGCAAGCATGTCCTGCTGGTACAATGGCTCCCCTGGATTCTGTAAATGCTTCAAAATCCCCTATAGAGTTGAGAAAAAGGAAAATGTAGTCCACAAATTCCGACAAGACAAAGAAATCTCAAAAAACCCCTACTATTGCAGTGGCTTTTGAGGTGAAGTCGATGCCATCCCAATGAGTCTATTGTCTTGGAACTGTCAAGGTGCAGGGAACACCAAGACAGTTTGTCACCTTCAAGAAATAAGAAAAAACATTTCTCGGATACCTTTTCCCTCATGGAGACGAAACAAAAGAATGAATATATGCTGAAGCTTCATGACCTTAGGGTATAGTCACATGTACACGGTTGAGCCTCAAGGATTGAGTGGAGGGCTCTTGATTTTCTGGAAAGATAATATTGAGGTTATTATTCTGTCTGCACATAACAGAATTATAGATTGCAAGGTGAAACTGAGTTCACTTGTGTTCTATGCTTCGTTAATCTATGGTGACCCAATCAAATCACAAAGAAAATTTGTCTGGGATAAAATGTCTGATATTGGGATGCGTAAAGATGAGGAATGGTTGATGTTGGGCGACTTTACTGAATTATTAGATAATTCGGAAAAGAAGGGTGGTGCACCAAGAAGAGAGTCATCCTTTTGGGACTTTAAAGACATGATCTCCAATTGAAATTTAAAGGAGACATACAGTGTTGGAAACGTCTTTTCTTGGGCATGTTGGAGGGATAATATCTGGATGCAATGTCGTCTTGACAGTTGTTTAGGCAATGATAGTTGGTTTACTTTATTTGCACACACAATAACCCAATATATGGAGACAATAACCCAATATATGGAGATGTGGGCCTCTAATAACAAGATTTTATCCTATTTATCAAATCCTATTACACTAAGATGTCAATGTAGTATTATAGGTGTCAACCCAAGTGGGAGTGTAACTAGCAATCAGAATGTGATAGAGTACTCTAATTCAAGCCAAATCGGTTCAATGGTTTCGTTATCTATCAACCTAAACTAGTAACTTAAACAACAAGAAACAATAATATAGAGTGCTAAGCAGAATGCAAGTTTAAATTAAGAGACGTAAAATCAATGTACAAAAGCGCAGTGAAAGCAAGTTCTAGTAGAATTAGAATGACGCGAAAGCATAAATAAAACTAGCGCAAGGAATTAAGCAACATGTGAGAGAGAGGGGTTCTTGAGGGGTAGACATCATGGAACAGCGCCTCACTTAAATTTACTAAATCACTTAACAAAACTCTAACAGAGCAAGTTTCTAGGAAATTAGTTCATACCTAATGAATTCACTCTCGTGGCAAACAAACTCAGAAAAGCTTTCAACATACCTTATCATCATAAGTGTTTAATCAACCTAACTATCCTAAAGCAACAACTAACTCGAGCCTAATCAACACCTTAGACATTCAATCTCTTGAGCTAATGATGCAAATCTCTGAAACGGTTAAATCAGACAGTTTATTACACCTTTCGAGTACTAAACTTCGAAGAACAAATTTCGATTGATCAGAACTAAATAAACATTTAACAACACCGAAACAGAAGAAACCAAAACAAATCTACTCTTAAGCGACCTAGTAAACTTAAGACCCACGCAGGTCTAGTTTACTCCCTCACAAACCCTAGCTAATCTACTCAGAACACATGGACAAAGCTAACATAATGACAATCAAAGTGGATGACATGATCATAGAATTTATAATAAAAAAGACTTCAATGAAATTAAACCGAAATTGTAAAAAAGATCATAAAACTAAAGAAGAATTCTTGTTATGGAATTACAACAATGAAAGGCTCAAAGGTTCTCAAGCAGTAGTAAAACTTAGATAAAAAGTCTTCGTAACACAAAGGAGGTATTTATACTAATCCCCACCCTGTTAAACCTAAAATTAATGGAAACGAAAAACCAAGTAAGATAGGTGACCCGACTTCGTGGGTCGAGCTGAGTATTTGGGCCGTCAAAGGTGAAGTTGACTTGGCCCATCAAGTGTAGTAAGTTCATGTTACAATCCAATCCATTACATCGTGTTGGATCTATATGCCCATAATTGATCTTAGCCTAGCAAATCTAGCCCATAATATGATCCTATTCTACCCTTTTCTTAAGGTGTTGTCATCTTTTTCTGCCCAACAGATTATCTTCTTCTCCTTTTAAGTTTTCCATTCTTATCTAGGGAGAGGTTTTTTCCTTGATTTACTCTAGCGGTTTTGGTTCTTTAAATTACAGCACTAGTTCCTTTTCCTCTTATTCTTAAGACATTAAGACTTTTTGGTCTATGTTCCCTTTCTTATTCTTAGAACCTTATTCACACTTAGCTTTCCCCAAAAACCTTTACTAGACTAGCATATAAATTCATCCATTTTTCACCCTAGATCTTTAGAATGCACTCATTCTTCCCTTCATTCCATTTTTCTGCTTAAACACAAGTAATCCCTATCTCAAACGAACCACCTAATCCTAGTCTGGTCCAAAAGTGGTGAACCAGAAATTACATGAAGGTATGACTTTGTCAGCTGCTACCTAACACTTTATGCCAAGATTAGACCGAAAATAGACCTTACTATTACACAACAAAGCACAACATAATTCAAAAGGAGATTATATGTAGCGCGATGGGATTCTACTTGAATTAGCAAGATACATGCCTAAAGGGTAAAGAAAATCTAAGTATTCTAGTAATCATTAACTTCAGAGTTGATGCATAGACAAGATAATTATTGATCAGATTTATGGTTATCACTTAGTGAAGATAGGCGTCAAATCAAAACATATTCAATCATGGTGTAAGACTTATGCTAAACATTCCTAACATGGCTCAGTCTTAACTTTCAGAACAAGCATAAAATGCAATAAAGAACCTAGAAACTAGGGCCTTAAATCTAGCAAGTCAATCACCAAGTTTAAGCAGCTATTATCTTTATAATTCCCTATGCATCTAGACTCGATCCTACATGATATGCGACTACATGATACTACATGAAACTATTTTTATGATTTTTTTTTTAAATTAAACTCGACCACTCTTTGCTCAAGGTTGGGTTGGAGACCAATTCTCCAAATTCCTGGAAAAAAATCAAAGCAAAAGAAAGAATAACTAAAAACCTAGTGAAAAATATCTACAAGGATACCATGGGACTTCCTCCCAAGTGAGTTTGTTTAAAGTCATTGAGCTTGACTTCTCACACCCATCAGGGGTATAATGGTTCATCAAGAGGAACTGAAGTTCTCTTGGGAATAATCTCATCAGCTAAATACGGCTCCACTCTCTGTCCATTCACCATGAAATATGATGCTTTTTGAATAATTTCAGCACCATTTTAGCGTCATTCGTTGGGCATACAATTGCCTCAACCCACTTGGAAACTTAGTCGGCGACTATCAAAATGTAAAGGTTTTCATTTGATGGTGGATTGAATGGCCCCATGAAATCTATCTCCCAACATTCAAATACCTCCATCTCAAGAATCGAATTCTCTGCCATTTCATTCCTCTTGCTGATATTACCCATACTTTGACAAGGATCACACTTGGAGATAGATGCTTGAGCGTCTCTAAACAGATTTGGCCACCATAATCCTGCTTGCAGAACCTTCTGAACTGTCTTGAATGTAGAAAAATATCCTCCGTATGCTAAACCGTGATAGTGCTCTAAAATACCTTGAACCTCTTCCTCTACAATGCACCTTCTGAACAAACTGTCGGATCCCTTCTTGTAGAGATAAGGTTCATCCCAAAAATAGTGGTTCACATCTTTGAAGAATTTCTTCCTCTTATAGGATTCCTGACTTTTGGCACTTTACCGACGACAAGGTAGTTAACTAAATTTGCATACCAGGGTACCGTAGTTCTAGCTAGCTTACTTTTGTGCTGGAGTCGAGTCCCTATAACTTTTAAGCTGTAGCCGTTCACATATGACTCAAAGTTGGAGTCGGAGTGGAGTTCAAGGACTCGAGTTGTTATTTCTTTGAGCGACATGAGTTGCTCCTCTGGCATAGAGTCATCAATTAGGATTGAGTCATCTATCTCATTTGCGATAATCCCTATTTTCTACTCCAGGTTTTTCCACAACTTCCATATAAAACTCCTGAAGTAACAGTATCCACCCTAGTAACCTTGGCTTAGCATCCTTCTTTTTTATCAAGTATTTCAAAGTTGTGAGATCTGTATACACAATAACCTTGAAACCAACGAGGTATGATCAAAACTTCTTAAAAGCAAAAACTATAGTAATGAGCTGTTTTTCAGTAGTTGCATACTTGACCTGAGCGTCTTCAAGTGTCCTGCTCACATTGAGCTTCTTGTCTTTCCTCTGAACCAGAACTTCTCATACTTCGTAGTCACTTGCATCACACATAATCTCAAAAGGTAGTGTCCAGTCTCGAGATTGGACTACTGGTGCAAATACTAAGGCTTCCTTGATCTTCAAGAATGCTTCAGACACTCGGAATCAAAACTAAACTTGACATCCTTTCATAGCAAGCGAGTCAATGGCCTTGCAATTCTTAAGAAATCCTTGATGAATTTCTTGTAAAACTCAGCACGGCCCAAGAAACTTTTGACATCCTTTACTATCTTAGGAGGTTGCAGTTGAACCATGACCTCAATATTGGCTTTACCAACCTCAATCCCCTATTTTTATATCTTGTGTCCCAAACAATACCTCATCTGACCATGAATAGACACTTCTCCTAGTTCAACACTAGATTAATTTCCACACACTTGCTAAGTACCCTGCACAGATTCGATAAACAATAGGAGAAGGAAGAGCCATAAACGGAGAAATCGTCCACGAAAACTTTAACCATCTTCTCAATCAGATCTGAAGAAATCATGCAGCGTTGAAAAGTCGCAGATTCATTACACAAACCAAATTGCATGCTTCTAAATGAAAATGTTTCGTAGGGACAAGTGAAAGTGGTTTTGCTTGGTCATCAGGGTGTTTAGGGATTTGAAAGAATCCACTATACCCATCTAATTGATCAATGAAAGAAAGTGGGAAATGATCTTTCCTAGATTACGAATTTAACTTCCTATAGTCAATACACATTCTATTGCCAGTGATAGTTCAAGTGGGGATCAATTCATTTTTCTCATTTCTAACAACATTAATTCCTTCTTTTTTAGGGACACAATGGACGGGTGAAACCCACTTACTATCAGAAATTGGATAAATGACATCAACATCTAGCAAATTAAGAATTTCCTTTTTCACCACTTCCTTCATATTCGGGTTCAACCTCCTTTGAGGCTTAATGTTTGAATTTGATTCATTTTCAAGATGAATCCTATGAGTGCAAAGACTAGGTGATAGCCTCTAATGTCAGCTAGAAAATAACCTATTGCTCACCTAAACTTTTTCAGTTTGGTCAACAACATGTTCAACTCATCATCACTCAAAGCATCATTTACAACGATAGGATAAGTGTAGTTAGGGGCCAAAAAAGCGTACCTTAGCCCTGAAGGAAGTGGTTTCCATTCCACTTTAGAAGCTTTGAGCTATGTCTAGTCGTCATCGACTATCGAAGGAGTGGATTCGATCAGCTGCAGCTCGAGTTGAGTCTCTAAGTTCGGAGTGAGAACTATCAATTCTCGGGTTTTTCTGTGATTCTAAGATCTGCTGCAAGCAGCTCCTCAATTACAACTGGACTCTTAACTTGCTTGCATCCAGGACCTCCTATAACACTCAGCTTCCATTTTAAAACATCCATCTGTTGATGACTTGGTTAGAGAAATTTGCAGTTGATCTTCTGCTACCAACTCTTCTAATATCTCATCAGCTAAAATATCCATTTCTCGAATCAAGAACACCTTACTCTCAATGGTTGGCTTCTTCATAGCGTAATTGATGTTGAACTTCATTCTAAGGTCTGGATCCAGATTCAACTCGATCATTCCATTCCGCACATAAATCAGTGACCTAGCTATAGCTAAGAATGGTCTTCCAAAGAGTAATGGATCTTTGGGTGCTTCATCTATGTCTAGAACAAAGAAATTAGTTGGGATTTTTACTCCCTCAACTTTGATAGGTAGATCCTCCAAATGCCATGAGGGATCCTTATGGATGTGTCAGCCAAAACTGGCGATATTTTGCAAGACTTATAGTTGTTAAAACCTAGTAGTTATGCAACAGAAAGTGGCATGAGGCTTATGGATGCACCCAAATCGCAGAGACAATTACTGAATTTTAGAGGGCTTAGTGAGCAAGGAATCGTGAAGGTACCAGGATCTTCAAGTTTCTTAGATACCACTTTATTTTGGATTATGGCACTGACCTCGTGTGTGAGCACTACCATACCCTCAACTTCCTGGGTTCTCTCCTTGACTGCATCTTTTAGGAATTTTTGGTAAGGAGGCATCAGCATAAAAGCATCCAAGATGGGAATCTTCACCTCTATGTCTTTGATCTGCTTGTCGAACAGAGCTTTATACTTCTCAGTCAGATCCTTCTTGAACCTTTGGGAAAAAGGTAGTTGAGGTTTGTATGGTGGCGAGAAGAAAGGTTTGTTCTTCTCCTGAGTTGTAATGGTTTTTGAGCATCACATTTTGTGGAATTAGACTCGACTTGGTCTGGTGTGTCAGGATTGGCATTTGGCATGGATTTTTCCACAGTAGGTGGCAAGCAACTGCTGTCAGGTTGAGTAACTTATTCAAGTGGTACCTCTGGAGTGGATTTTTCTACCAGATCCTTGTTGAGGTATTCCTCCCCTACATGAACGTTATTGTCCTCAGTATCCTTAGCACACTCTGGACGAATTAGCAGCTCACGTCCACTCCATAGAGTAATGGCATTGGCATGGTATTCCTTGGGGTTTTGAGCTGCTTTCCCATTGAGTTGTCAAGGTGTCTTTACATGAAATGAGGAGGCTTGTTGACTCTCAACGTACTTGAGTCGAGCATTCAATGTCTCAAATTTGTAGTTGAGAATATTGTGAGATGTGTCTATCTTTGTGTGGACCTCAGCTAACTTCGTTTTCAACTCATTAACTGTCTTAGTCTGTCCCTACAAAATATATTGGAGTAAATCCATAACCTCTTGACTCTGTTGAGTAGGCTGGGGATTCAGTGCTTCATACTCTAGTGGTATGGTCGGAGCTGGCTAAAAACTCTGGTGGTATTGTTGTTTTGGTACATTTGCTTTTTGTTGAACAAGTTGGGGTTTGGGTGGGTAAACCTAATCTTGGGGATTAGAAACGTTAGTGTTCATGTAGGATATGTTGGGATGCTGCTTATAGTTTTTGTATTATTTGTAACCTCTTCCTTGATTGTACACAAAATTAACCTCTTCAACGTGATCATCCTCTTCGTCTTGAATTTCGTCATTACATACTGAGTGCACGTGTTTCGGGTGCACCATGAGAAACTTGTCCAACTTGTAATTCATAGCTCTGAATTCCTTTCTGCTCACTTTATCTGAATCCACGGTACCTCTCACGCTTCTTTCAAAGTCTTTGTCATATTTTCCATCTGCTAGGAAAAGGTACTCCACTAACTCCCAACCGTCATCAACATCATTGTTTTGGTAGCCCTAGTAGTAATTGCTCAGGAGTGTTTGAGTAGTGAAGCCGTGGTCAAGACACTAAGTTTGGTATGTTTTGTACCACTCCCACACTTCAGAGAATGACTCTGAATTCTTCTGCACAAAGTTTAAAATCTCATTGCGGACTTTGCAGTCCTGGAGGTAGAAAAAAACTTGGCAAGAAATGCAGATTTGCAAACTTCCCATGAAGTGATAGAGCCTTGAGGCAAATGTTTCTCCCAAGTATGTGCTTTGTCATCAAGAGAGAATGGGAACAACCTCAACTTAAAGGCATCTTCCCAGGCTCAGAGCCTTACAAACTAATCCAGATGATCGAGAAGGTCCTCCACAGTCAGTCTATGAAACTTGCGGTTTTATACCATGGAGGTAAGACTACTTCTAATCTCGAAGTTGTTTGTTTGGAATGGTTGGAGGAACAATCCCATGTCGCTGAGTGTGACTGCAGGGTGCGTCTCCTGCTCCAATTGTTCTTGGTCTCATAACAGGTAACACTTGTTCATGGTGTGTCTCCTACGGTGCCAACGACATCTTTTAAATTGATCCATCATCATGGGATGTCATTTCTCCTGATTTCTCTTGTTTGCTGGGGAGTTGGTTATTCGACTCTCTCAACTCACGTGGAAGTCGGTCGATGTTATCTAGGAAAAGGAGAAGATTCTAGCTGTCTTGAGAACGTGTCTGCATACAACAGGGAGTTCAACTCGAGTTGTAAGTTCACCCTAAAACAAACAAAAGCAAACCTAAGTTAACGAGTAACAAAAAAATAACTTGATCTTAGAATGTCTAAAATTCTAAACGTAGTAAGCAGAACCCAGTTGGCACCAACGCCAATGTGATAACATGATTTTATCCTATTGGTCAAATCCTATTACACTAAGATGTCGATGTAATATAATAGGTGTTAATCCAAGTGGAAGTGTAACTAGCAATCAGAATGTGATAGACTACTCTAATTCAAGCCAAATCGGTTCAATTGTTTTGTTATATATCAACCTAAACAAGTAATTTAAAAAAAACAAGAAACAATAATATAAAGTACTAAGCAGAATGCAAATCTAAATTAAGAGACGTAAAAGCAATGTATAAAAGTACAGTGAAAGAATGGTGCAGTAGAATCAGAATCCAGTGAAAGCAGATATAAAGCTAGCAGAAGGAATTAAACAACATGTGAGAAAGAGGGGTTCTTGAGGGGTAGAGATCACGGACCAACTTCTCACTTAAATTTACTAAATCGCTTTACAATACTCTAATAGAGCAAGTTTCTAAGCAATTAGTTCATACCCAATGAATCCACTCTCGTGGCAAACAAACTCAGAAAAGCTATCAACAGACCTTATCATCATAAGCGTTTAATCAACTTAACTGTCGTGAAATAACAACTAACTCTGGTATAATCAACACCTTAGACATTTAATCTCTTGAGCTAAGGATGCAAATCTCGAAAACGGTTAAATAATACAGTTCATTACACCTTTCGAGTAATAAATGTCTAAGAACAAATTTCGTTTAATCAGAACTAAATAAGCATTTAACAACACCAAAACAGAAGAAACCAAAGCAAATCTACTCTTAAGCGACCTAGTAAACTTAAGATCCACGCTGGTCTAATCTACTCCCTCACGAAACCTAGCTTATTTACTCAGAACACATAGGCGAACCTAACAGAATGACAATCAAAGTGGATGACATGATCATAGAATTTAGAATGAAAAGAATTAAATTAAACTGAAATTGCATAAAAGATCATAAAACTAAAGAAGAATTCTTGTAGGAATTACAATAATGAAAGGCTCAAAGGTTTCTCAAGCAGCGTTAAAACTTAGATAAAAAGTCTTCGTAACACAAAGTAGGTATTTATACTAATCCTCTCGTTAAACCTAAAAGTGATGGAAATGAAAAACTATGTATGATAGGTGACCCGACTTTGTGGGTTGAGTCGAGTATTTGGGTCGTCAAAAATGAAGTTGACTTGACCCATCAGGTGCAGTGACTTCATGTTACAATTCAATCCATTACACAGTGTTGGGCCTGTCGTGATGCGAGGCCCATCATGATTTAATCTGCTGACACCATTGTGTTGTCTGAGTTTCCATGAAGCTATGTCTGAGTTGCCATGAAGCTATGTCTGAGTTGCCTTCAGTCCTCATCTGAGTTGTTGTTGACATGCATTCCGAGTCCTTTTGGTCATTTGTGTATCTCATCCACACTTTTTCTGAAAAAACTCTAAATACAATGTGTATGCTATGAAAATGTAACCTATATGAAAAAGTAAAAATGACTCGATTGTAATGGAAATACGACAGATACATATAAAAAGTGATAACAAATGACACCTAAACATTCTAAAATGCGTATATATCAGCCTCTGATCACATGCCTTTATTGATCTATTTCAACCAAGTTAATCTACAGCGAGATAGGAAGCTGTTTGTTTATGATAAAAGATGGAGTTCAAAAGGTGGTTGCAAGGAAGCAGTTATTACTGGTTGAAATATGAGTTAGACTGTTCAATAGGTCTCATTACACAAGAGACTCAGTGATAAAAGACTTTTTGCAGTACTATTATCAAATCATTGAGAGTAGTGTTAACTATTGTGGGATTGTCGAACAAAATACTCGGGATTGCTTGCAAACAATCTATCTAATACTAGATCCTAGTTCAAGTCAAGCTAACATCCTATCACAATGATAAATCTAACAATATTCTAAGCTCGCAAACTAGCAAATATGACAAAATAGACTAGATGACAAAAACAGAACAAAATTCAAAAATGGTAAAATAGAGAAATGGTCAAATAACAGAGTAAGAAATGCGAAATAGGGTTTAAGCTATTCAAAGAGTTAAGATCTAGAGGATAGGGAGGTTGATCGGCGACAAAATCGCTGATCCCACTCGTCGGATTCTTTGGGCGATCTCTAGACCAGGATATTGGCTAGACCGGCCCGCTCTCGTGGTGAAGATCTCTATCCAGATCGGCTGTACCATTCCAACTCTCACTGTGATCAAGCCAAACCGGACGCATAAAGCAAAACCCAACTCGTCTAATGGCTGATCTACATGCTAGATCGCTCTTTGGCGGATCAAGCCATCACTAACAAGGCACTTGGTTTCTGTTTCCGTTAGCACTAGCTTTCAATCACGGCCCAAATCAGATCTCTCTTGATCATAGAGAGATCAGCATTAAGTTTGGTCTTGCTAGAAGAGATCGGAGTTTAGATCATGGCGAGCTCGGCGAGGGAATCAACGGACTCACCTCCGATCGCCCCATCCTCGAGATCCAAACAGATCTACTCGCACCTTATTTTGTGAGAGCTAAGGATTGGGGAAGATCTAGATTGCATAATTAAAGGTGTAATGAAAATAGCAAGAAGAAAAGATGAAGATCAAAGAAAACTTAATTAATTCAATCATAAAGCATAATCAAAGAGTACCTTCAACAAGCATAAAGGAAACAACAACAAAAATAGAGAGAGTTTTACGGCTAAAACATCAGATAAAATGATAATAGTGTCATTAAGGGGAATTTATAGGGTTATTCGCATAACCATAATGGTCAAACTGACCTAAGTCGGTCAACCAGGCAGTATATAAATCTTTCCTTGGTGTCCTTGCGCGAGCTTGGGCACCGAGGAGTGCTTCTTATCTTTGTCCTCAAGGTTCTAGACTGAGTTGTGGCTCCGAGTGTGTCATTTGTTGTGAAGAGAGATGGATCTTGGTCTTCCCTCGCAGCAGATAGGTTGAGGTAAATCACCGAGGCGGCCTTTATTGAACGTTTTGGGTAGTCCTCGCCATGCGATCCACGAGGTAGCAATCTGAGGGTTCGCAATCCTTTTTGCCTTAGACGTTTCAGCAGCTGCTCCATTTATCCTTAGCTCCAGTTTTGCTCCTTTTTTGCTCCTTTTTGCTCTTTTACCTAGATAAACTCCAAAACTCCAAATGCAAATGCAAAAAGTGCAAAACTGACCTAAACAGACATAAGTGCACGGAAAATCTATTTAAATGGATGCAAAGTGATCAAAAATACGACTCTAAATCTATCAACAATCACACACATCAGCTCCCCCAAACTTAGATCTTGCTTGGTCTCAAGCAAGTGCAATGATCTAAGCTGGAAGAACTACACGAAGTGGGATTATCTAATCCAACGAGTACTTGCGTAAGTTATGGTGTAATCAACCTGTGGGCTCTATCATTTTGGAAAACCACAATATACTCATCCTCAAGAATATCATCCAGCCTATAGATTCCTAGTACCTAAGCCAGTCTCTAAAGGTCTGAGTCTAATTCTTTATTTCTTTTAGGTGCGGTCCTTAAAAGAGACTAGAGATCAACGAGTTCATAGTTCAACTTCCCTAAGCTTAGCATGATCATTTTTCAACTTAAATGGTTTTCTCATTCATTCTTTTTCTGCCCGCTTATTTATTTTTTTCTTTCTTTTTTTCTTTTTTTTTTTCTCTTTTTATATGTCATTTTGGCTTTTCCGAAGTTGGCTTACAGAAACATGAAAGGCTACGGATTTACACCTCCTTCCAAGTTGCTTCACCAACCCACATATAGAGTAAGCAGCGGATATATACGGGCATGAAAGGTTATGGGTTTACGCATCCTTACAGCCGCTTCACCTTTACCACTTACTCGGTTTGGCGGGCAGCTTTCATCTTTTTTCAGTTTTTCACTTAACTTGAGAGGGTTTTACCATATACACATAATGAATCATGCTAAACATAAATAAGGAATGTATTTGATGAATCTCTAGGCTCTAGATTTGCGGTTTAAGTTCAGTTTTAGAAGGAATCAAACAAGGCGTTTTCGAAACACAACCCAAGCAAAGTTCACTAAGGTGAATGATCTGCCCAAAAACTTTCTAAAACGGCTATTTACCAATCAAGAGCATTCACAATGGTTACTAACTAGCCTAACAAGATTTTCCATCATCAAGATCATTCCCACACAACAAGTACGGATGCATGAATCCTAAGTGAATGCAACCTAAGAACAAAGCTAAGTGTATGCAACTACATGATCACTCTACTTTTTCGGATTTCATTTTAAAAAAATTTCAAGTTTTTTTGGTTTTTTCTATGCCTTAACTGCAGTAAAATGCAACAACCAAATGCACAAAGAAAAATTTAACCGGATTTTTACAACCTAAGTGAATGCATGTAAAACAGAAAATAAGAACACAAGAAACAATGTGAGAGTACTCTAGACCCCTCTCCCAAACTTAAATCACACAGTCCCTTGTGTTTATAAAAGTCGGAGAGAGTTGTCTAGACGAACAAAACGAAAAACAACAAAAATAAAAATGTATGTACAAAGGGTTGGAGTTTGGTACCTAAAGACCAAAAAAGTGAGCAGTTGAGGCATTCATGTCCTCAAGAGTGTAACTGTGAGGGTTTGGATACCATCTTTGAGCTATTCCTTTGCAAGACGCGACATGTTGCGGTCTGTCAAGGTACTCCTCGCGGTCGTGATTGGCGAGGAACGCGTGCGAGGGGCCCGGTTGAGGCATCTGTTCTTGTTCTGCCCGGTGTTTATGTCTCTTCTTCCCTTTCCTCTTATACAACCGCGACATGTCTATTGATTGGCATTGAGGTTGTTCTTGTTGCGCTTGTTGAGAACTGGTTCCCGCTGATGTTGAATGCCTACTCGCTGGTGGTGGTGAGTCGTATGTGCGAGGCTGAGCTGCCATTCCGCTAACTGATGATTGCAGCCCATCAATCACCTTCCATAGTTCCTTGCGCTCGCTCTGCCACTCTTCCTTTTCCTTTACGAAGCCTTTCACCTTCTTGAGCAACCACTTTCCCAATTTTTGGAGCTTCCCAATTCGCTTGTGGGCTTCCTTGGTTGCTGTGCCCTGATTCCACTCGGTGAACTCCTCAAAAAAACAAGATTCTGGATCCAATTCTTCCTCGTTTATCTCCTCCTCCGCCTGCTGTGGTTGTTGTCCTCGTTGATCTTCTCCGAGTATGGCTGCGAAGGGTGGAATGAATGTCACATTCTCCATCGTTGTATGCAAAATATACTCCAGGCAAGGAAGAGCGATTCTGGTGTCTTTCTTCTCTGGATGATCAAATTTGTACACAGCTCGCCCTTCAACCTCGCGTTTAGCGATGAGGCTTGCTCCTTGAAGATACCTCATGTCCATCAATTGGGGTTTAACCCAGTTGTAGTCTTCTGTGTTCAAAGGCACTCCACTTGCCTCCAAAATTCGAGCAACCACTCCACCAATATAGATATGCTTTGCCTTGCCGGATTTCCTTTCCGCTTGTGTCATTGCCCTTCCACAGTAGGTTAGAAGATGCTTCCCCAAGACGAATGACATGCCAGAATTTCTAGCGTCTCTTTCAATTTCCACGCCACTCACAGTAAAACCAACAATTTCTTTCATTGCCATAACCATCGTTTGCATCTCCCCGAGGTTGATCGGCGAGGTGGAGAGTCTAGCGAATGGCTCTTCTTGCATAATTGATGGTGGGGTTGCGAATCCAGTTCCCTTTGCTTCATGATGAGTCATATGCCCCATAACCAGTCAGCATCTTCCACACCTCGTCGCTCTCATTGCCATCAAGATCCGGATACACCGACCCTCCGGATGGGAAACTAAAGATCCTATCCATCTCCTTGAGTGTTACCGTGTATAGTTTATTGTACACGGTGAACGTTATATAACTAGCTCCTTTCTTATATAACTAGGTTGAAGGATTCGTGCAACCTAGTAAAGTGGTGCAGCGCGTGATGCATCGGATGGGGAAGAAGGCCGAGCTCTGGCCTTACGTGCCTTATGATATCGTTCCACATCCTTACGCACCTGGTGCTTACGATAAGAAAGCTCCTCTTGGTTACGTTCGCAATGCACTCGCTGACCCTCAGGTGGCTCCGCTTGCACGTGAAAGCTCCTTCGAGGTCAAATACACTTCTGCTTTCAGTGATGACAATCCCAACGCGTGTACCATCATGTGAACAAATTTTGTAGTTAAAGTACAACTCTACAGGTCTGAATTGTGGTTGTGTTGTTGTGTTTGTTTGTATATATACTCTGCCTACATTTTTAAGTAACACTGAAAGCCACTCTTACGTTATTTGACTACCGACTCATATCTTATAAATATTATAGAAGATCCCTTCCAACTTCCGATGTGAGATGTTATTCTCTAATATGTCCCTTCGAGATCATGGCTCTTTGGCCTATCGGGTTAAACCGTTTGAATCATGGACCCTAATACCATATTAATATACTAGAGAGGATCTCTTCCAACTTCCGATGTGGTAGTCTCGCTGTGTTTTTTTTGGTAGTCTCATTTTCTGATGTCCTATTATGATATACCTGCTCCTCATGCTCCTTCAACATCTCTCGACCACGTTAAGCTTCACTTTTGAAGGAGCATGGCCAAGAGATGTTGATGCTAGGTGCAAGTATCTAACCTGCCAGAGTTGAAACGCATATGGTGTCCAATAAACTCAGAGATTTAGTGTCGCAAGAAATTGCAAAGTCTCCTCAATGTAGGAGCTCGCCACACTATACTTGCAAACTTTGATTCCCAACGAGCTAAACACCCTATCCACATCCACGGTGATACCCAATCTATTCATGGTTCCAATGTGTGGGAAGTAGGTACCTTTAATACCCATCATCTTCAAAGCCTCATACGCTTGTTCAGAATCATTCGCTTCTCTTGCGGCCTTTCCTTTCTTCTTTGCTTGCCTTTCCTCGTAAGCCATCCTCGCTTCCTTCTTTGAGTAACCGCTTCTCTTTAAGTCCTCGATGTCTCTCCGGTACCTGGTCTTCTTTTCTTTCTTCCTAGCTTTTGTTTTATTCTCTTCCTCGTTCTCGTACTCGGCGTCCATGGGCGAGGGCTGACCATACTCGCTGTCTGAGATGCTATCCTCGCCGGTAGATGGCAAGGCGATCTATTTTCCTTTTCTTTTCTCCTGAGCGGTGTTTCCTTCTCCGTGGACGTACCTCCAGTCCATTGGGTCACCCACCAACTTCTTTGCCGTCCTTTTGATTGGAATTTTAATCCTTGTCTAGACTCCTGGTTCATCCTCGTCGTCCGACTAAAGAATGAATCGGCGATGCCTATGTTCACGGCGAATTGGCGATAGATCTTCTTCAAACCCAGCCTCCATTTCTTTTCGGCCAACTCTTTGTGCATCATTCATGAACTTGCTGCGGAACTCCTTCACCTTTCTCTTGTCTCTAGAAGACATGCTTGATGAGGTTTCTCAGATTGGAGAACTTAAACTCGAAAGAAAGACTCGCCGGCGGTGAAAGAAGAGAGATTTGAGTGTTGTAAACTTAAGAGCGGATGAGGGGGCAGAGGTGAGAGAAGCAAAATATATTGGAAAGTCTTGTAGGTCTTTGTGGAGACAATTTAGGGAGAAGAAAGGAGATAATTTCTGCTCCCCATGCTACTCGTGATTCGTCCTTGTCGTTGGCACCATCCAAGCCTTTGATTTTGAATTTTGAAATCTTAGACAATCTCAGCCATTGGATCGGTCCAACATTGATTTGACCACTCCTTGATTTCCGCCAAAGTTGTTAGCTCATGGGTCCCACTTGGTGAGCTGGAACTTATTCAAATCTTTGTCCTTATGTGCTCCTCAGCCAACCTCCTCACTCATTCTCCTTGCTCCTTCTCCTCGTAGCATATACTGAGGCCTGACTACTCATTCAGAAGAACCAAACTTGAACTGCCCTTGTTGCTCTGCCCCTTGACTATTTTGAGTCCTGATTAGGTCCCTGTTTGTGGCAATATCTAAAACCATAAACAATTAGCCACATTATCAAAATAGGCTTAGTATGAGGCTCTTATACTATTAAGCTCTATGTTCAAGAATTCAGTTAATAGTAAGTGCATTTAAATTGCAATGAGATTTAATTGGCGAGAACTCTATATAAAAGGATACTAAGGTGTGCGAGTAGGTCCATGAGTGATGTTCAAGACAATGTGAACACTACTCGCACCCCTTCCTCGGCCTCATGTCCCGAGGGTTTCTGATTCTTTGCCAAATTCATCTCATTCCTTGCCTCTTTTCCTCCGAGAATCTGATGCGAGGTATGCTCATTCTGGGTTTCGTTGTACCTGAGATGCAGATTGACATACCAAATACCCAATAATAACAAAAAATAAAAAGTGTTTTCAAAACAAGACAAAGCTAAATTAACTTTAAACAAATTTTAAAAGAGTTTTTAAAAGTAAAGGATACACATGGGACTCTTTCCAAAGTGGGCTTGTTTAGAGTCACAAGCTTGACTCTCCATACTCCTCTAGTATGGGTTTGTGAGGGAAACCAGAGCTCCCTTGTTTATTTCCTCGGCCATTCCTCCGATGGTTCCTTCAATCTCAAAACATTTTCCGTTGATAGTAGGCTTCTTTCTTTCTTCTTTCAGATTGAACATCGTTCCAATACCCTCGCCAACCTTTAACTCAATGGTTCTGTTCCTTACGTGAATCAATGCTCCTACTAACACCAAGAATGGTTTACCCAAAAGTAGTGGATCCGTGGGCTCTTCATCCATTTCCAATACCACAAAGTCTGCTGGAACTAGAACATTGCCAACACTCACAGGTACATCCTCGTGCAGTCCCCTCGGCTTCCTGTTTGTTTTGTCCGCGAGAACCAATGATATCTTGCAATCCTTGAAGTTCGACTACCCCAACTTCTGGGCAGTGATCAGTGGAATTAAGGTAATAGATCCCCCATGATAACACAAACACTTGATGAACGTTAAATGCCCCACAACAAATGGAAGTGTGAAGCTCCCCGGGTCATCCAATTTTTCCGCAATGAGCCTTTTCCTTTGGTGCGGCAAAACTGGTATCAAGAGTGATCCGGATGATCTGGTCCCAATGGCCATACATTCTTCTTCTCTTTCCTTGAGATTGTCCTTCAAAAAATTTTTGTATTGAGGGATTAAAGCAAAAGCATCCAAGATGGGGATTTTTCAACTCAATACTTCTCTTTTTTTGTCAAAAAGGACCCTTTGCTTCTCAACCTGATTCTTCTTTAATCTTGAAGGGAAAGGTGCCTTAGCTCTGGTAGCTACCACAGATGCAACTCCATCTGTTGTGTTCTGGTTGGGAGTGTCTGACTCTTCTCCTCGCTGCACAGCCGTGCGAGGGATCTCCTTGAATTTAGCAGTTTTTCAGCAATCGGACTATCATCAGCTTCTCCTCGTGGCTCTGGCCTGTGAGGTGTATCCCTGAGTTGTTCTTGACCGGCTTCTACTTTGACTTGTTCTGCCCCCCCCCCTCCTTTCTTGAGTAACCCTGTCCTCAGCGTTGTCCTTCGATTTAACAACTGGTGGAAGCACTTTACCGGTACGGAGAGTGATGATATTTGCCGTATTACTTCTTTGGGTTTTGGACGAATTTCCCGGGAAGTTGACTGGTTGCTTTTGTTGATGAAGATGCTTGACTGCTGTCCACATACTTCAATCTTGCATTAAGAGTCTCGAATTTACAATTGAGATCATTATATCTGGTGTCAATGCGATCATGTACCTCTCCAAACTTCTAAGTGATTTCTGTTTAGTGAGCGGTTTGGATTTGTAAGATTTGTTGGAGCATATTCATCACGTCTGGTGGACCTTCTGGTGTGTTCGGAGGTTGGGATGCAGCTGGTACCAATTTGAGGCTTTGTTGTCATTGCTCCTTTGGGATCCATGCTCTTTGCTTCGGTGGATAGACTTGGTCTTGCGGATTGGCTACATTTATGCTTTGATAACTCAAGTTTGGGTTTTGTTTATAGTTAACCCACAGTTTTGATCCACCTTGATTTTGGACAAAACAAATTTCTTCAACTTGTTCATCCTCTCCTTCCTGTACCATCTCCTCTTCCACAAGATTTACTTGCTTGGTATGGACCATCAGCAGCTTGTCCAACTTCTCGAGGTTCTCTATTAATGCTCTGACCTCATCGATCTCCTGTTGCAAAAAACTTCCATGACTCGCAGTGTCTAGGAGCATACGGATCCTCAGGTGTAGTCCTCGGTAGAAGTTGCTGAGGATGGTGTCCTCTAGGAAACCGTGATGAGGACATTGGGACTGGTATGACTTGTATCTATCCCACGCCTCAGCTAGAGACTCGGTGCTCTACTACACGAAGTTGAAGATTTTGTTCCAGAGCTTTGCCGTCCTCGAATTCGAGAAAAACTTGGTGAGGAATAGGTGCTTGCAGTCCGGCCAAGTAGTTCTAGATCCGGTTGGAAGGTGTTTCTCCCATTGATGTGCTTTATCTCCAAGGGAACAGGAAAATAGCCTTAGCTTCAGCGCGTCTTCACTCACTCCATTGATGCGAGTAAGTGTACATAACCTCTCGAACTCGTCAAGATGGTCGAGGGGGTCCTCTGAGGGTAAGCAGTGGAACTTATTGTTCTGGACTATTGAGATCAGTCCACTTTTAATCTCAAAGTTGTTGTTCTGGATCACTGGCGGTTGGATCCTATTCCGTTGAGTGTGAATGCTCGAGGCATCGCTCGCACCAATATAGCGAGGGCAGCGAGCTAGATTGTGTACTCGGGCCTGGTGGGCGGTCTCATTGGGTAACGGTGGTGTTCTATCCATTGTCGTTCCTGGTGTTGTATTATCCAGATTTGGCTGCGGCTGCTGCATTCTCGTGCGCTGGCATCTGATCTCACCAGGAATGAGGTTGATGTTGTCGATGAGTGGCTGAAGGTTGTGAGAGCCTTTCGATCGCGTTTGCATCAACCAACAAACTCGTACTGACTACTCGCTTAACTCGCATGAATTAATACGAGGTTAAAGGTTCTGAGTCTGTCCTCGGTCCCAAAGGTCTAGGTGAACCTGCGAGGCCTGCAAGGACAAAAACAACGACTTGTCAATATGATTGAAATTTGGTCCTTATAGATCCAAGCCGTGTGATACAAAGACAAGTTATCTAAGCAGTAACACGCAACTTGGTCCTAAGACTAGTAAACAATAAATTGGAACAAGCGAAACCAATTTGGAAACGACACCTATTTGATAAAAGACTTTTTGCGGTAGTATTATCAAATCATTGAGAGTAGTGGTAAGTATTGGGCGATTATCGAACCAAATACTCAGGACTGCTTGCAAACAATTTATCTAATACTAGATCCTAGTTCAAGTCAATCTAACATCCTGTCACAATGATAGATCTAACAATATTCTAAGCTCGCAAACTAGCAAATAGGACAAATAGACTAGATGACAAAAACAGAACAGAATTCAAATGGTAAAACAAAGAAATGATCAAATAAAAGAGCAAGAAATGCGAAATAGGTATAAGCTATTCAAAGAGTAAAGATCTAGAGGATATGGAGGTTGATCGGCGACAAACTCGCTGATCCCACTTGCCAAATTCTTTGGCTGATCTCTAGACCAGGATATTGGCTAGACCGGCCCTCTCTCGCGGTGAAGATCTCTATCCGGATCGGCTGACCCATTCTGACTCTCACAGTGATCAAGCTGAACCGGACACATAAAGCAAAGCCCAACTCGTCTAATGGCCAATCCACATGCTAGATCTCTCTTCGGTGGATCAAGCCATCACTAACAAGCCACTTGGTCTCCGTTCCCGTTAGCGCTAGCTTTTGCTCATGGCCCAAATCAGATCTCTCTTGATCAGAGAGAGATCAGCATTAAGCTTGGCCTTGCTAAAAGAGATCGGAGTTTAGATCATGGCTAGCTCGGCGAGGGAATCAACGGATTCACCTCCGATCGCCCCATCCTCGAGATCCAAACGGATATACTCGCACCTTATTTTGTGAGAGCTGAGGATTAGGGAAGATCTAGATTGCATAATTAAAAATTGCAAGAAAAAAAGATAAAGATCAAAAGCAAAGCTAATTTATTTAATCATAAAGCATAATCAAAGAGTATCTTCAACAAACATAAAGGAAACAACAATAGAAATAGAGAGAGTTTTGCGGCTAAAATATCAGATAAAATGATAAAAGTGTCATTAAGGGGTATTTATAGGGTTATTTGCATAACCCTAATGGTCAAACCGACTTAAGTCGGTCAACCAGGCAGTCTGTAAGTCTGCCCTTGGTGTCCTTGCACGAGATTGGGCATCGAGGAATGCTTCTTATCTTTGTCCTCGAGGTTCTAGACTGAGTTGTGGCTCCGAGTGTGTTATTTGTTGTGAAGAGAGATGGGTCTTGGTCTTCCCTCACAGCAGATAGGTTGAGGTAAGTCACCGAGGCGGCCTTTGTTGAACGTCCTGGGTAGTCCTCGCCATGCGATCCGCGAGGTAGCGATCCGAGGGTGCGAGATCCATTTTGCCTTAGAGTTTTGAGCAGCTGCTCCATTTATCCTTAGCTCAAGTTTTGCTCCTTTTCAGCTCCTTTTTGCTCCTTTACCTAGATAAACTCTAAAACTCCAAATACAAATACAAAAAAGTGTAACTGACCAAAACGGACCTAAGTGCATGGAAAATCTACCTTAACAGATGCAAAGTGACCTAAAATACGATTCTAAAACTATCAAAAATCACCCACATCACTCAGCAACGTGTTATCTGCGCTTGCTAGATGGAAATCCATAGCTGGTGTTAACTTTGGTGTGATCATTTGTGATTTACGAGCTCAAAGGTTTTCTTCGAGCCAGAGCAAAACAGACGAGGATGATAATGCAGAGGAAGTCTCTAGATTCGTAGCATTTGTGATAAAGATGAGACGCTTCATTTGGGCAATTAATTTGCTAGTGCCAAGCAATGCAATGAGAGAGTCTGAAGAGACTTGTCTACTATAGCCAGCCAAAAATAGGTGCGTTTAGCCGCCATGTGAAACTCTTCTCACGGAAAAATCCCTTATTTATTTTTGATGAGAAGGCAAATTTTGAGCTTTCTCGGCTGAACGACCCTTTCTTCGAACCTTTTGGTTTGAAGACAAGGTTGCTAAAGACAACCTGGATCATAAAACTTTGCAGCATCTAAATCAAGGAATCAATAAGTAGAGAGACTTATTGGAAACAACGGAGTAGAGAGCATTGGCTCAAAGAAGGAGACAAAAACTTTAAGTAATTCCACAACAGTGTTAAGATCAAGAAAGCACGAAGCATGATACATGTACAAAAAGATAATGTTGGATGAGAACAAGTAGACGAAGGATCTAAAGGAAATGTTGCAGTTTCTTACTTTAGTTCTCTCTTTACAAGGAACAAGCCTCATGATTTTGAGACTTCTCCCCACGATTTTCAAGCAAGAGTCACCATAGAAATAAACTAAGCATTGCTGAAATCAGTATCTGATATTGAAATGTAACACACCATCTTTTCTATTGGTGGTGATAGATGCTCTGAGCAGATAGTTTCTCAAGTAAATTATATCAACAATTCTGGACTGAAGTCGGACCAGAAGTGTGCAGGAAAATATGATACTATTTCCAGTCAGGGATTCTTCTACAAGAGTGGAACTTTACTCAGATCTGTCTATTCCCCAAGACTCAAAATCTGATGGTAATGACTGAGTTACATCCAATCAATCTATCCATGGTCCATTATAAAATCATTTTTAAAATTATTAGTTCTCGCTTGAAGAAGATCCTCCCAAAGTTGGTATCGGATACACAAGGTGCTTTCATCTCTAGTAGAATAATCTCCGATAATTTTCAGCTGGCACATGAACTGATACATTCATTACGTACAAACCCTAGAGTGGCCTTGATAGACGGTGTTTTGATCGGTTTCTAACCCTTATTTTCCATGGTTTTATTGAGTCAAAGTATATGTTTTAGAGTCTTTTAATCTGTTTTAGAGTCTTTTCAGGTCATAGGATACATTTGGAGAAGATGAGGTGTTTTGAGAGAAAATGAACATATGGAGATGCATAATCATGTAGAAGCGTCAGAAGTTTGGATTCATTGAAAGACTTTCTACCGTTGGATCGAGCTGAAATTTGGATACAAGATAGCCACATAAATTATCTTTCATATGGTGATGGTTTGAGGACAATCGGACCAGTGGCTAAGAAGATATGACGATTTTATAGATGGCATGTCATTCAGACGCCACCAGAAGTAGCGCTCGATCCGTTAATCGACCGACCAAGACATTGATCGACCACTCTACCCCTTGATCGATCGATCAAGCTATGTTTCCCAAGAAAACCCTACAATGTTCATATTTCACCTAGTTTAACTTATTTTGTACTAGAACAATTTTCTCTTATAAAAACTTGGTCAGCCACGTTTTAGAAGGACAATCCTGTTATTATTTTCAGCAGCCACTCTTGTAACCGTTGAGGGAGAAGATCTCTATCCTCCACAATACCATTGGAGAAGATTTTTGAACCCTATTTCTATTTAATTCAGTTTATCATTATGTTTATCTATTCTTCTTCTCTATTTGTTCTTTCTGTTATGCTTAAGTAGTTTACCAATCAGGTTTAGGGATTTCTAAGGATTTAGGGATTCAATGAATTAGGAACAGATAGGGTTAGATCTTATGTGTTCTCCATCTAAGACTAAGTTTAATCCTTAGGTTAGACTGGTCACCTAGTCTATGATCTTAGGTTGTTTAACTCTCCAAAAGCTTGTTAGATGCATGAACTAGCTTAGATGAGCAAATAGTTCTTAACCAACAATAATTGATGTTAAGGCTAGTTGTGGACATATTAGACCCAATCGATAATGCCTGTTTACATCTCTAGGACCAACAGCAGTTAGGAGGACCATAATGATAAACAAATTAGTAGGCACCACGACAGTGGGGTTTGCTAGAATTCTATGTTTAATTCGAGAATTGGTTTAAAGTATACCCTGAATAGTTTCTTGATTTTGATTCCCTGCTTCCAAATGAAATCCTGTTGCCTGATGTCTTTATTTATTAGTTTTACATCGTTTATTGTTTTGTTTAGTTTTCATGAGATTTGATTTGTCTTATCTTGAATTTAATCTAGAGATTGATCTGTAATCATTGGTCTTCGTGGATTCGATTCTTAAGTGCTACATCGATACGATATGCACAAGAGGTTAAATTGGTATAATTAACCTTGTACCAGGCCTCAGGTTACATGGCTATTAAGACAGATATGTCTAAAGCGTATGAGAGAGTGGAGTCGAGCTTCTTGGAATGAATTCTACTAAACTTGGATTTTGATACAAGAGGGGTACATTTGGTGATACAGTGTGTTACTACCGTAATTTATATGGTATTACTCAATGAAAGGACTCATGGTCTCATAAAACTAAAAAGAGGTCTTTGACAAGGTGATCCCATTTCTCCCTTCATATTTAACCTTTGTGCCGAGAGTCTCATCCATATGTTGAATTCGGCTAAAGTGAATAACAGAACTAGTGGTCTTCGTATTGGTCCAGGATGTCTGGCAATACACCATTTGTTATTCCCCGACAACAGCCTCCTCTTATGTTGAGCCAATATACTGGAGAGTGAAGAGATTAAGCGTTGCTTACGACTATATGAGCAGTCCTCAGGACAATGTATTAATTTCCAGAAATCTTCTATCTTTTTTGGAGAAAAAGTCCAATCGGACATTAAGATAAAGATTAAAGGGATTCTGGGAATTTTCAGTGAGAATGGTTAGGATAAATACTTGGGCTTGCCTGAATGCTTTTCAGGTTTAAAAAGAGACTACTGAGTTTCATTCATGCAAAGATTAGATCACGAATGACTGAATTTTTCAAAAATCGGTCACCTTGCGGCAAGGAGACTCTCCTTAAGGAAGTATTAACCTCTCTGTCAATGTACGCCATGATGTGTTTCAAGCTTCCAATCCACACTTGCAAAAAGATAACTACTGCCATGAGAGAATTCTGGTGGAATAAAAGTGTCGATAAAGAAAGTATATCTTGGGTGAATTGGCAACATCTATGTAAACCCAAAAAAAGAGTGAGGATTGGGCTTCAAGGATATATGTCATTTCAACCAAGCCCTTCTCAGAAAACAAGCATGGTGGATACTTAAAAATCTGGAATCGAAGCTAGCTTAGGTTCTAAAAGGTAGATACTTCTGTAACATTACATTTCTAGAGAGCAAAGTTGGACCGTGACCTTCTTTCGGTCAGAGGAGTTTATTATATGGGCGTGATCTTTTGCAACGAGGATTAGGTGTTAAGCTAGGAGATGGTAGGTCTACCAAAGTGTGGAGTTACCGTTGGACTCGTGATTCTACAACAAGGTTTTTAATTAGAACTAATCAGCCACAAATATAAGACTTGAAGGTTGCAGAGTTTTATGGGACATCTCTCAAAACTCGTGGAAATATGGAACTCTCCAAAGCATTTTTTCAGAGGTTGATGTTGAGATTATTCGAGCACAAAAGCTTACCTGCAACATGAGGGATAGTTACTTTTGGATTCACAGTCGGAATGGTTGTTATTCTACTAATAGTGGGTATAATTTTTTTGGCAAACTAGCCTTGCATGTGTCTGTTAATGTGGTGGCATGTTCCCCGCTTGAGCTTGAATCCTTTAATATGTTGTGGAAATTAAAGACATTTTCTGTGGAAATTACTAGTTGGTGCCTTAGCAGTAGTAGATAGATTGGCGAGTCGAGGCATCTCATTGAATACGCTTTGTCCATAAGTGAGCCTGAAACTATAAACCATGTCCTCTTTATATGTAGCTATGCGGATCAGGTGTGGAATATGTCTCTAATTTTAAAGCCGAGAGATGGTTTCTCTACCACCTTGACTACCCTCCGTATGCATTATCTCTAAAAACTTTATCGAGATGTTTCTGGACCTGAGCATCCAAATTCTATCATTCCCTGGTTGATGTGGCAGTTGTGGAAGTCTAAGAACGCGCTGATATTTGAGAAGCTTCAACTTAATACAATGGTGGTGTTGGGCAAAGCAATTGAGGACTACTCTAAGTAGTATGAGGCTAATTCGGTTAATTTGACTGATCTACCACTGATAACTCAACCTACAACTCGACTACAAAGATGCCAAAAACTACCACGTGGTTGGTTAAAATGTAACCTGGGTTTCAGCTGGAATCAAGCTACGCACAGAAGTGGTGCAACATGGCTTCTTCGACCAGATACAGGGAAAGCCATGTTACATGGCCGACATGCATTCTCTAATGTGAGAGACACTACGGTTTCCAAACTACTTAGCTGCCTCTGGGCAGTCTAAAGTGTCCAAAAACAAAGCATAAAAATATGGTGTTTGAAACTAGCTCCACAAAACTGTTAAATTTTTCCTCTTCTCCCATTGGAAATGTTACAAGTTCATAGGTGAAACAGGAGATATAGAAAGACCTATCTTGAATTGATGGTTGGCTATTTGAGCTCACTACAAAGGAAGGGAGTCAAGTTACAGAAAGATTTGCCCTCTCGGTCACTAATGAGAATAGATTCCAATCCTATATTGCGGCCAGCAGGCCACAATGCTTACAACAAATCATTAATACAGATGCGTCTATTGGTTCCAGTTGAAATTCTTTAGTTTCTTCTTTCCTATTTTGTTTTTCCACTCAATTATGACTACTGGTGTGGAGTACTTCCTGTGTTTGACCTCTTTTTTAGGAGGTTGTCTTGACACTTGTTGTTTAAGCTTTTATTTATGTGGAAAAAACATTATTGTTGTTTTCTATATATAGACCGTATTAATAAACAATTTTCAAATGCACAAACCGTACTCAACATGTCATTTGCCTCATTCATATATTCGTAATAGACATGCTGGTGATGGGACATGTATCTGCCACTCTTCAAACACTAAAGTTACTTCTTCAAAATGAAGATGGTTGGGACCCAAACGCAAGATAAATTAAGTTTTCGTGCAAAAAATAGGAATTAAGTTTGTTATGCAACAATTGATTAATACTTCCTCTGTTTCATATTAGTTATCATTCATGACTATTTTACGTAGATTAAGGAGTTTTGTAATTTAGCTGTTTTCACCCTACAAATAACAAAAATTTATAATTTAAATGTTCTCTTTTAAGTGTACGATCATTTGCAAGATCATAACTTTGTTATCTCTTGATACTCTTCTCATTCAATTTATCCAATGAATAATTAACACTTTGTAATTAATGAAGTGTACATACTTTCAATTGTTGACACTACAAGAAAAACACACATTGGTAGCACAGAAAATTTGCTATCATACATGTTATATAGCGTTTTCTCAAATACTATGACATCCGTAGCTATAGTAGGTCTGAATTATATGATAGCATTATTTTTCTGTGCTATATTAAACAAGATATTGTGGAAATTATTAAGTGTTGTAATGTTGATTGTTATAGCGCTTCTACTTTTCCTAATAAAAAATACGATAAGCCATTCAACGTGCTATAATATTTCTATCTACAATAACATTTGTGTAACGCTATACTATATTTCATTATCACACTATGTGATTGCTAATAATCATTGCTATGATTTTACATTATAGCCTCTTTTTTTTGTCACTATATATGGTCTAATATGCTATTTATTGTTGCTATGTAATTGAATCCTTATGTCAAAAAACTAAAATCAAATTAACTTGCAAAAGCAACATATTCATTCAAAGCAAAATAAGTTTGGTTCCATTACACAACTCTTTAACCCATTCAACCAACATGACAATAGTCTGCTTCCAGAATGTCTAAGATAGAATACATTTAAGTTAGCTTAGTCAAGTGATTAGTACTAGCTAAGCTGGACAAGATGACCTTCATTCCCTGCAACATTCAAAATGTATGTATATTAGTTTCATAGTCACCATCAAACATAAAACCAGATCACAACCTTTAAAATAATAATATAGTGAATTATCTTTGTTCTTCACCTCAAAGACTATCAATTTATCCATTGGCCATGCTATAAAGGAACCAAGAGCGTCTTTCATATACTCGATCTCGTCTGATGGCTTCCAAACAGCTACATCATCTACTTTGACGACATCCACCCAAACTGCAGCTGCACTAGGCCCCAAACAAACAAAATGAATTGACACGGTGACGCAATTTCCCATCGACACTCTTAAAACTGTGATGCCACCTCAAATCTTTTGCTATTTTCTTGGATCTGTACATCCTCTTTAGTCTAGAGATTACCGAAAAGTACCGTAGTACTTTCTCTGGGACCCCTTTCCTAACTTCACCGTTGTGTATATTGGTCTTCTGTCTTGAAGCTTTGCATTTAGGACAATTATCGAGCTTCTTGTATCTGTTCCTGAATAAACAGCAGTCATTGACACATGCATGAATCTTCTAGTAGCTCGTATTAAATGATGCAAGAAACTTCTTAACATCATACAGTAATGTGAGTAAGACATTGTCTTATGGCAATATATCCGACAATGGTTCAAGCAATTCATTGAAGCTCTTGTCAGACCAATCATTATGCATCTTGAGTCTGAATCGTGAGATAATTGTTGATAATTTACTGTGATTTACACAAGATAGATACAATGGTGTTCCAGTATCTGCAAGCTTTGCAAGAACTTCATCTTCTTTCTTATCCTCACCCTCCACAACCTCATTGACATCACTTTGAATACCAAATTAATCGAACACCTCAGCAGCCTAATACAAATCTATATTCTCATCAATTAACTGACTTAATTTCCCTTCAATTTTGATCCCTTTATTTAATTCTCCATGATGATACCAGTCAAAACGTTTTTTGTACGCCTCATCCATTCTTCTTCTTACCAGGTGATCAACTACGACACTACCATGGAGATGGCCTATATTGCATCAGTCAACACAAGGACATATAACCATGTCCAGTGCTCTCATAGATGCAACCACATACCATACAAAATCAGTAGCCCCTCTTTCATATGCTGGATCAGCTCTTCGGAAAATAAATAAATGAAAAGAAAATGAAAAAAACAAGAACTCTTACTCAATCATAGCCAATTTAATTAAAAAATTTACCCGCAAAGATGCACCCAATTCTTGTGCACCATTATATGTTCTAACCTTAAATTGATCCAAACCAAGTAGTAGATAACTTAACCTCATATGACAATCATATCTTAACAACCTCAATGTAGAAAACAGAACATCTGCACTACACGACTCATGAACTAATGACAAATCAGAAACATAAACAAATAGCATGTTTCATAGCAGTTTCAGATTCAAATCAATTTCAAATTCAAAGCAAATAAAAACTACTGTGAACAATTCAAAATCTACGCTTAAAATCTACTAAGTCTTATAATGAAACTACTTCAACAAATCAGAACCAAAACAAATGAAGACAAACTCAAGAACATTATTGATGTAAATCAGTCATTAACAAACATAGTATACAGAACTTGTTAAAATGATTCACAAAACATATAGACAAATATTTACTATGTTAGTCAAATCCATATCGTATCAACAATTAAAACCAGAAGCCAACACTCAAAGAAATTAATTTCGTATATTTAGAATATACATGTCTATGATTCATTCAAAGACAAATCACAATTGGAATAAAAATGAAACCTCATTTAAACAAATCAGAATCAAAATAAATAAAACTACACTTAAACAAATCAGAGTCAGAATAAAGCAAATCAAAACAAGTGTGACAATTCAAAATCTGCACTTAAAATATAGTGAAACTTATAATGAAACTATACTTAAACAAATGAGAATCAAAACAAACGAAGAAATATATTGTTGAATTAGATCATATGTGGTAATAACCGAAGAGATGAGTTACTAACCTTTATGCGTGTGTGTGATTAGAGTAAAATTAAAGCTTCAAAATCCTTTGCAATCAACAAAACTTGCAAAATAAATGTCAACAATTAGTACAAGATTTCAAAGAAATAACAGAGAAATAGTAATAGAAAATGTTGAGATTACATCTACGATGACCATTTATTATTTGTGTAACAGTTACATCTTAATATGTTATTCTCTTTATTTAACTACATCATTACGATTCCATAACACAAAACTAACTAATTTTAAGAACAAAGAAGAATCAAAAACTCTATTCAGATCATAAGTCAAGACTCATACACAAGGAAGATGAGAAATAGAAAAATACAGAACATTGAACCATAAAAACGGAAAGACATACATAACATCAACAAAGACACATACAAAGAGACATACAAAACTGCAATAGGATAAAAATTGTAAAATCACTACGAATCCAATCAAAAACTTATAAACCCACTTATAATGTAAGAATCTCCAATTTCTATTACACATAATCGATTCACAGGGATTATGTTACATGCATTCACAGATTTACATAGAATATGTTGTCAAAAGATATCATAAAGCTTAAGCAAAACTTCAGAAAGAAAATCACTGCTTACAGAAGCTAAAGATAGAAGAAATTTCAGAACAAAAGAGTATAAGATACTTACCTTTGAATTGAGCTTAAATCGGTCAAATATCGCCGAAATTGAGGACGACGACGGTGGTGGTCACGGTGAGCAACAATAAGAGATATTTTAAGGATACTTAGTGCATGGTAAGAAAATTATCCATATGAGAGAATGTTCGATACTTTGAGGGTTTACTCTGAAATAGGAGAAATAAGAGGGAAAGAGAGAAGGTTTGATATTAATTTTGAGGGTTCACTAAGTGTTGGCGGATTAGCGAATTTTTATTTCCCGCTAAGTGCAAAACTTTTTTTAGTGTGTATAAAATGATATCTTATAGTAGATTATAATAAAGAGGATCTACCATAGCAATACAACAAAACGTAATACAACAAAACGTGCTATATTACTATGGTGTTAATGTGAATTTTTCTTGGAGTGTGACCATGACGAAAAAAATGGACGGAAATATAAATTTTTTTCCCGAAATGTAACAACTGAAGAAGAAGCTAATAGAGGCAATATTGGATCTAACAGTCATCTATCTTCCATGGCTAGCTCTGATCTAAATAACAACTCTTTTTTTGATTTGAATACTACTCGACCAAAAAGTGATGATCATGATTCCATAGTTGGAGATAAGAATTTAGATAGTTCAAACCAACCTTTTTAACTATGTTCAAACAATAATGAAAGATCATTCTAGATAATAATTATTGTTAATGTAGGTTTGATCGAGAATCACAAAATGACTATTTATATATTTTCTCATACATGTACTTATAGTTTTAGTTTTTTTATGTATATTGTATTAATTACATTTCAAGGTTATATTTGGAATTTTTTTACCAAAATGACATTGAAAAATATAAATAAACAATTTGAAATAAAAAAATAGTATAAAATGACAACTATTATAAAATGGAGGCAATATATGTTATAAGAAAATATTTGAATTTTATGGTTAAATTTGTAGTTCAAATTTAGCAACAACAAAAAAAACTTTTAGTTCAAATCTTTTGTATGGTTAAATTTTATATATTAGGGTTTCTGTTGGATAAACCAGTCTGAAGCTTAGTTAGACTAATAATCGAATTTGACACTTTGTGTGGTTCGAAATTGGTAAATTAGATCCTGTGTTATTCTTTACATATTACCAAACGTTGAAATAAAAATATCAAACGCGTAGCCAACTTTTCTTCTCTCTTTTTTTTCCCAACAAGACAACTTTTTCTGAGTTCAACTTTTCTTTCTGACTAGCAAATTAATGAGTTTCAATAATTATATGTGAATGTCATAATTCATTTAATGTCTATATCATCAGAAATATCTGGGAAACCACCGATTAGCTACTTTATTTGTACATCACATTTTAAAGGTGACAAAAAAAAGAAAAAAGAAAAGTCAAAACTTATGATCGTACAACAAATTTAAAGGTTAAAAGAATTAAACAATTGCTTTTTTTTTGGGTTCAAAGAAACAAGATAGTCTAGAAACTCATTTTAAAGTACAGTGAATGAAGTTGCATTTAGCACCTCTTCTTTTTATTTTCTCCCAATAGGCAAGGAAATGATTACACATATAGTCCTTTTTTCTATTTTAATATTGGGAAATAAGTTTTCAACATTTAATATAGAAGATATAATAATAACTGTTCTTAAACCTACAAAGATTAAAAGAAATCAACAAATACATTATGCCAATATAATACGTATGATGAAAGAAGTAAACAATTTTAGTTTTCTCTCTCTTCTCTCGTGACAGATTAAGCGATTCTGACTCTCTTTTTCTCACATGCGCTGGTCACTGGCTTCCATCGTTGGAAACCCTAATGGCCAAGAGAAAAAAATCTGCACGTCCAATCTCCTTGCTCCGGTTAGGTTAGAATTTCACAATCTCCCTACTCAATACTTCACGAAGGAAGCTCTTGAGCACATTGTTGGAATGCTCGGTAAGCCTCTGTATCTTCATTTTGTCACTACTACTATGAAGAATATGCATGTGGCTAGAGTTTTCACAGTGGTTGACCCGTCAAAGCATCTACCAGAGACTGTAAATCTTGATGTCACATGTTTGTGGCTCCCCTCGACATGTGATCATTGTAAGCTTGTTGGCCATAGCTTAAAGAGATGTCTCTCAGCTCTCATAACCTGCTCAAATTGCAAAGTTGCTGCTCATGACACTCTCCACTGTCCTAGGCTTAAGAGAGCTACTGAGGTTAAAGTTCCACCTAAACAGAAACCTAAACTTTCACAAGAAGTGCTTTCAAACAAGCTCCTGCTCCTCCAACATAGCTCGTGACTCCAGCTCTTTACACTTAAAAATGGATTGCAAAAGTCATAAAGAAAAAAAAACAAGAAGTCAAAACACCTTGACGCTATTGATATAACCATTGCAGCATTAAAGGATAAAGTAGATAGAAAGACCAAGCAAGTTATAGCAATAAGAGAGACAAATTTGGTGATGAAGGAAGGAATTCCCATGAAGACTAAACATCCACATGACACTCAATTGCTCTCAGAAAAAGGCAAAGAAATTGTTGTCTCTTCATCCTCTAATTCTAGTCGATCTAAGGACTCAGACTCTAGCGGTTTATCTGTAGATAGAAATCTAGATTCTGATGATAAATTCATGTAGGTGATATCTAGGCGAAAGCAAAAAACAACTTTCCATGAAGAGCAACAACCGGGGCAAAGGCTCCAAACACTAATTGTATATCTAATGAAGGTGGATAATTCAATATTCTTGTTAGAGGCTTCAAGAAGTGGTTTTTGGCTAATAATACCCTTTTTGGCAGTCTATTAGAGACGAAAGTGAAACTTAATAACTCCTTACGTATTTTGCAATCCACCCTTCTGGATAGGTTTTTGTTGGTAATTATGAGCATGCTGAGCTGGGTAGGATATGGATCACTTGCGACAAATCCACTTCTGTTTCAGTAATCTTCAAGTCAAACCAAGCTATCACTTGCCTAGTTAAGCCTCCTTATATGAAGCACACTTTTGTTGAAACTTTTATTTATGCAGAGAATTGTAAATATAAAAGACAACAGCTATGGACTGACCTTGTGACAGTTCACAGTGATGTGAGGACATGGAACAAACCTTGTATTACCCTTAGAGACTTTAATCAGTCTTTAAATCCATCGGATGATGCTAGAAGGAGTTTGAGAATCACTAGTGGTATGCAGGACTTCAAGAGTTGTTTGACAAGTGCTGGTATATTTGACTTATCCTACACGGAAAATTACTTAACTTGGTATAATAGTCAAGAGGATAACATCATTAACAAAAAAACTGGACTGAATCTTGGTGAATGATATTTGGCTCCAAGTTTTTCCAATTTTTTTGGAGAATTTGGAGACCTTTATATTCCTAATCACTCTCCAGAACTAGTCACCTTTGAAGTGTTGAAGAAGCCTTCTAAATTCCGTTTAGGTGCTCAAACTTCATCACTCTCCATATGGATTTTTTGCCTAATATTACGCAGGATTGGGATAATGTGACTGTCTCTAGCACAACAATGTACATCTTCGCTAAAAAGCTTAAAGCAATGAAGCAGGTTATGAAGGACCAAAACAAGAATCACTTCTCTAACTTGGAATAGAGAGTGGATGAGGCAATGGAAGCATTAACACGCTGTCAGAAAAATTTGCTCCTTAACCCTTCTGCTTTGGCAGCAGTTGTTGATAAAGAAGCACATAAAACCTAGTATGAATTGGCTGTAGCTCAAGAAAGCTTTTACAAGCAGAGATCAAGAGTGAAGTGGCTGAAGAAAGGTGATATGAACTCTTCTTACTTCCACTGTGTTATGACAGTGAGGCGAGCAAAGAATCAAATCCATTACCAGATCGATAGGAAGAACATGAGGACATTCAAGAGCACTGTGTGAGTTATTGTGTTGATCTTCTTGGTGGACAGACTCAGTCATTAGCGTCACTGGATAAGGAGAACATAGTTGGCTTGACTCACTTCAAATGCAGCCAATTAATGATGGATTCTATGATTGCTCCTTTCTTGCCTTCAGATATAAAGGTTGAATATTTGCTTTGCCTTTTAATAAGTCACCTGGACCATATGGCTTTACAAGTGAGTTTCTAAAACGATCATGCCAGGTTATTGGCGACAATTTTACTATAGAAGTTCGTGAGTTTTTCACAAATGAGAAATTGCTTAAGCAAGTCAACACCAAGGTGAGCACTCTTGTTCCAAAAAAGGCTAGTGCTGACAAGTTATTAGACTTCTGATCTATCTCGTGTTGCAATGTGATTTACAAAGTTATATCTAAGCTTCTTGCAAAGCAGCTGCAGCTGATATTGCCTAACTTCATTACCAACTCTTAATCCGCCTTTGTGAAAGGAAGGCTTCTTGTGGAAAATGTTTTGCTAGCTTCTGAATTGGTGCAGGGATTTAATAGGAAAAATATGACCAAAAGAGGCCACCTTAAGGTCAATCTAAGGAAAGCGTTCGATATGGTTAAGTGAGACTTTATCATTGAAATTCTTACAGAAGCTGATTTCCCCCTACTTTTGTCTGCTGGATTCATCAATGCATCTCGACAACTTCTATCTTTGTCTTGATAAATGGAAGCTTGTGTGGTCACTTCAAAGGTACTACGGGATTGAGACAAGGGTACTCTTTGTCGCTTTCACTATTTGTTATAGCTATGGAATTTTTTGGGAAGTTACTTCACTCGCAATTTAAAAGAGGGTTGGTTGGATACCATCGCAAAGCTAAAAACCCGCAGATTACGCATCTTGCTTTTTCCAACAACGACATGGTGTTCTTTGACAACTTAGCAACATCTCTTTAGGCTATTAATAACACGCTAGAAAGGTTTCAATCTCTGTCTAGTCTTGTAATGAACAAGGAAAAAATGTCCTTTTTCTCTACCGAGATTCCATCTCACGAAAGTGATTCTCTTTCTCGTCTTGGTTTCCAATGTGGGAACTTCCCTGTACGCTACTTAGGAATGCCTCTAATGCATCAAAAGCTAAAAATTTCTGAATAATCGCCTTTACTTGATGCCATAGTAAGTCATTTTAACAGTTGGACTAATCGGACTCTCTCGATCGCGGGCAGACTTCAATTGCTTCACTCAGTAATCTACAACTACTTCTGGTTCTCTGAGTTTTGCCTCCCAAAAAGATGCGCCAAGAAAACCGAGAAATTGTGCAACAACTTTCTTTGGTCTCGATCGTCAAACTATAATGTAGTTCCAAAATTAGCTTGGTAGAAAGTTTGTATGCCAAAGTCTCTAGGTGGACTAGGCCTGCAAATTCTTACGGCTTGGAACATTAGATTAAATATGCCTCTTGTCTGGCTACTTTTTTCAGGAAATGGCTCTTTATGGGTAGCTTGGAACAAGAAGCATAGATTGGGGAATGGTTCATTTTGGACGGCTGAAGCTACAAATTCATCTTCCTGGATGTGGAAATCTCTTTTGCAGCTAAGACCTATTGCCAAACGGTTCATCAAGTGTGAAATTAGTGATGGGGAAACAACAAGTTATTCGCATGACTCATGGACAGATCTCGGCCCTTTAAGGGACTTCATAGGGGATAATGGTCCTCAGATCACAGGCATTCCCAACTCAGCTATTGTTGTTGAAGCAATTTCAAGTTTTTGGACTTTACCATCTGACAGATCAAGACATCATGGTCTTAGCTTATTAAGGAGTTATCTTCTTACAAAACCAATACTAAACATCAACTTAGGATAAGTTTCTATAGAAGACTCAAAATAACCCCTTATAAGTTGCTTCTCTTTTAACTCAAACTTGGGAAGTATTACAACAAGTCTGGTTCCATGGCATAAAAGTGTCTGGTTTAAAGGCTTTATTCCAAAACATGCATTTAATGTCGTGATTTCTACTCTATATAAGCGGCCTGTTAGAGCAAGATTGTATGAGTAGAAAGTCTCTACTTCACCAGCATGTCTCACGTGCAATTTCTGCCCAGAAACGCGTGATTATCTCTTACTATACTGCGAGTTTAGCTCCTAGCTATGGAACATTATACAAGCAAGGCTTGGCAGCACTCTTTTCTTCTTTGCGAACTAGCATCACCTACTTTCATGGACGTGGCAAGGACACAAACACGTAAAGAACTTAAAATCTTTAGTGGTCTAGGTTGTTGTGTATGTAATTTGGAAAGATAGAAACCTAAGACCACTATTATCAAGGGGTTTTTAAGGGTTTCTTAAATTATTTTATTATTAAAAAAGTTAAGAACCCCTATGAAAGTTTCTTATTTAAGAGATTCTCTTAATGAGTCTCTTAGATTATTTTATTATTAAAAAGTTTATTCTCTCATCTTTTTACTCTCTCTCCTCTTTGTTACTCTCTCTCCTCTTTTTTACTCTCTCTCATCTTTTCATTCTCTCTCATCTTTTTACTCTCTCTCCTCTTTTTTACTCTCTTTCCTCTTTTTATCCTCTCTTTCTTTACTCTCTCTCTTATCTTTTTCACTCTCTCTCTTCTTTTTTACTCTCTCACCTCTTTTTACCCTTTCTCCTTTTTTACTCTCTCACCTCTTTTTCACTCTCTCTCCTCTTTTTTACTCTCTCTCATCTTTTGACTCTTTCTCCTTTTTTTTACTTTATCTCATCTTTTTACTCTCTCTCCTCTTTTTCACTCTCTCTCCTCTTTTTTACTCTCTCTCATTTTTTGACTCTTTCTCTTTTTTTACTCTATCTCATCTTTTTACTCTCTCTCCTCTTTTTAGTCTCTCTCCTCTTTTTTACTCTCTCTCCTCTTTTCACTCTCTCTCCTCTTCTTTACTCTCTCTCATCTTTTGACTCTTTCTCCTCTTTTTTACTTTGTCTCATCTTTTTACTCTCCCTCCTCTTTTTAGTCTCTCTTATCTTTTTAGTTTCTCTCCTCTTTTTTACTTTGTCTCATCTTTTCACTCTCTTTCCTCTTTTTTACTTTCTCTCATCTTCTTTACTCTCTCTCCTTTTTTACTCTTTCTCCTTTTTACTCTCTCTCATCTTTTGACACTTTCTCCTCTCTTTTACTCTCTCTCATCTTTTTACTCTCTCTCATTTTTTTTTTTTAAGAACCCCACTTTAAGAACTCCCCATTAATCCTACATAAAAATTATCTACAAAATACAAATTTTAATTCTAAGAACCGCACTTTAAAATACCCCCAATAATGTTGCTCTAAGGCTCCATAACTCATGTTCTTGCTCTGTCCAAGGTGCTCAAGGAAGTAGATCGACTAATTAAGCACGCTGCTCTGTCTCGACTGACCAGGAAACACTTCTCAAATATTTTATCACTTTGGTTTATGTTTGAGTAGCAATGTTTGACCAATAGGTCCTGTTCCTAGATCAACTGCGATTAATTTTTCTTCTTATTGCTCTGACTGTCTAGTTTGTAACTTAACCATTAATTTGATATAAATATTTAAATATTATCAAAAAAAAAATAGTACATATATAGGTTCATGGTTATATGCCTTCAAAATGAAAAGGACGTTAACTAGTGGACCAAATGCATGCAACATTTTAAACATGTATAAACTCAAATGGATGAATAAGCAAAAAAAAAAAAGTACTACACTAGTTCCCACTATAAAAGGAATCATCAACTCATATGTTCCTTCAGATAATAAAAAATCCACTGTTCTAAAAGGAAAAAAAAATGTGGTCCACTAAAATGCATGTACGAGGATCACAGCCAATTCCTAAAGTTCTGGCTAGAAACCACAGTATGAAAAACTCCATTATTTGCGGAGTTCCAATAAAATGTCACTCCAGCGAAAGCAATACACTCAGCTATAAGAGTGGTTCATCGTTGAGTTTTGTCCCAAGAAGCGATGGTAACGGGAAATTTGGGAGGTTTGGTGGAAAGTTTGTACCGGAGACATTGATGTCTCGCCTCCGTGATCTTGAAGACGAGTTTAACTTTGTCTTAAGCGATCAAAAATTTCAGGTTGGTTTGTTTTATGAAATCTTGATGAAGCTTATAGCAAATAAATGAAAACAGTGAAACTCACATATTTCTATGTTGCAAACATGATAATTGAAATGCTTCTTTCATTTTGTATGATTCTAATTATAATTAGGAGGAGCTTACTACAGCGTTAAGAGACTATGTAGGAAGAGAAACACCTCTTTACTTCGCTGGACGTCTAACTGAACACTACAAAAACCTAGCTCGAACCACCGGATTAGTTGGGCCTGAGATCTACCTGAAAAGGGAAGATCTTAATCACACTGGATCCCACAAAATCAACAACGCTCTTGCTCAGGCCATGATTGCTCGGCGGCTTGGTTGCAGCCGTGTGGTGGCAGCCACAGGAGCCGGGCAACATGGAGTCGCCACAGCTGCTGCATGTGCAAAGCTCTCCTTAGAGTGTACTATTTTCATGGGCAGTAGTGATAGAGAAAAACAATCCTCTAATGTACTTTCCATGGAACTGCTTGGTGCTCAGGTAACTTGCGATTACTCTTTACTAATCGAACCTAACCGGTTCCAATTTTGCAGCATATAATACAAAGGAACAAAAAAAATACATAATGTTTTTTAACATGATTTTGTCATTTAGTGTTTATATATTTGCTCAGTTTACAGATGTTGAAAGCAAGATGCCATTCCCATTTTTAATATATATACTTTACTACATATTCAACATATTTGAAAATTTTGACCGACACTGAGATAAGAAGTTTGAGCAGACAAGATACCTGAAAATAGAAAAAGAGGTTACAAATCTAGCAATAAATTAATGTCGGTAAATAAATTATAATGCAAAATTCACCAAAAATATTCAAATTAACGCAAGATTATATTTGATTTCTAAGCAAATGGATTTGCTAGAAAAAAAAGTAGACGACTTTAATTAGAGATCAATGTAAAAAAAAAAAAAGCCAAGAGCTNATATATATATATATATATAACTAATTAATGTAAATTAATAGGTTATATCAGTGGAAGGAGCATTCAAAGATGCAAGTTCAGAGGTGATAAGACATTGGGTTGGAAATCTTGATACCACATACTATTTATCAGGGACGGTCGTAGGACCGCACCCATGTCCAATGATGGTACGTGAGTTTCAGTCCGTAATCGGAAAAGAGACTAGAAGACAAGCCAACCAACTTTGGGGTGATAAACCTGATGTATTAGTGGCTTGTGTTGGAAGTGGTTCAAACGCATTAGGTTTGTTCCATGAATTTGTCGGGGACAAGGATGTGCGGCTAGTCGGTGTCGAGGCCGCAGGGTTCGGTCTGGACTCAGGGAAACATTCAGCTACTTTGGCCGTTGGAGACGTTGGTGTGTATCATGGTTCCATGAGCTATTTATTGCAAGATGATCAAGGACAGATACTTAAACCACACTCAGTAGGCGTAGGGTAAGTGTGGAAGTTATTACCTTGATGATATTGTTGAAAGATAAATACTTTATTTGCTCTTTTGAACGAAAATAAATTAGTCATAGTATTACTATTAAATGTATATTTTCATTTATCTTGAAATTAGATAACCCATAAATGGACAAATCGTAATCTGTTATGATCGGTCAGATTAAACCGAAATTTTCTTTGGCCGGGTGAAAATTCCAAAATGAGAATAGTGATTGGATAACCAAATTTACTTTAAAAACCACGTAAAACTAAGTGAATAATGACTCAAATATGCTTTAATTAAATGGACGTATAGGTTAGAGTATCCAGGAGTTGGACCGGAGATTAGCTTCCTGAAAGAAACCGGAAGAGCCGAGTTCTACACAGTAACAGACCAAGAAGCCATTGAAGGTACATCAACTGTTTCTGACTAGTTACTATTACAGTTTTGTCTTTTTATGGCTTCCAAGAATTATTACAGATCACATAGATATTAATCTTTTATCTTGTCCATTGCAGCGTGTATGCGATTGAGTAGATTGGAGGGAATAATACCAGCACTAGAGGCATCTCACGCTCTCGCGTTCCTTAATAAACTTGTTCCTACTCTGTTCGATGGAGCCAAGGTGGTCGTGAACTGCAGTGGCCGTGGTGACAAAGATCTCGACACTCTCATTCAACGAGGCGTACCCAAGATGCTACATTAGACTTTATTCTTCCATAAATCGAAATAAGTTCACTTAAAACCTTTAGTACTGATGACGTATATTAACATAGCAATCAGAATCAGAAATTTCAATGTACTAGTTATACTAAATAATTAAGCATTTTGGAATACATCACCATACAAAGAAAAATATCGAGCATAAAGCCAAATAGCCATAACTAATAGATAAACTGGTTCCATGTGGAGTAACTCAACACAATAGAATTCTTGAATAAAGGCCAGAATTGGTTTCCTGCCTCTCGAGAGAGTGATGAACATTCTTAATTCTGTCATTATGAAAGATAGTTGAACACACTAAATAGCTGAACAACGATTAAATTCGCTTTAAGCTTTGAAAAGTTAGTTCTAGGTCTAATAAAATCATAAGATATAGTCTAGAGAAAAATCTAAAACCCAAAAGATATCCACTAAAATCCTAAGATACAGCCTAGAGAAAAATCTAAAGCCCAAAAAGATATCCACTGAAATTCTTTCTAAAACTCAATACCATAATTGTGTCTTCTAAAATTATTAATAAACAGTTGATTAGATAGAAATCAGAATTATACATTAGTACAATTAGAAGCCCAAACCAACGGACACGCTCATTATGCTCAATAGTCCAAAAAAGTCCATCAAGGAAGGGGAACAAACTTGTTGTCCTAGCTGTAGAGACTAAGGCTTTAACGGCCACCATCCTTCCAGCATCAATAGTGTGTCCGACTGTGGTTGCCAAAACGACGGTACAATCAATGGAGGGTAATGACATTACCTGTTGATGCAAGATTTGGCACAACAGATTTTGTTTTGAAAGCGTTTTATTAAATTTGTTTTTTTCTGTGTTTGTCTAACTTATTTTCGAACGTGAGTCGGAAATTCCCGTGTTAGAATCTTTTAGCTTAATTGTACGACCGTCCGTTCAAGGTTTTTTTTAATTGATATTTGTTTCTTATTCTTCAGTTTATGTATGTATGTTCTTCGATTCTTCAACTCTTGTATGTACGTTCTTCAATTCTTTAACTCTTGTATGCTTGTTCCTCCAATTTTCTATGTCCTTTGTTGCACCACCCCTCTCCTCTATTTATAGACAGGTCAGGAGCAGTTTTGTGGTTTCCTCAGAGATTACATGTGTCCATTCGGATTACAGGTGTCTCAACGTACGCATGTTATACAGGTGTTAGTATTCATTTGACAGGTAGAAAACAGATGTGAGCTGTCCAAGTTAGACTATTGTATTTGCATAATCAAGTTGGGCTTGAATTGTTTATGGGCTTGTTTTGTAGTCTATTAGCTTTGGGTTTTGGACCTCCAATCGGCCGTGCTGATTTTAGCCCATACAATTACCCCCCAAAGTTTGTCAAATTGTAACTTTGACGAACTGACACTCAGAATTTGACACATGGCGCATTCCGATTGTGGGTCTGCGTTTTCCATATGAGCAAGCACCTACCCTAGGGTTTTTGGAAAGATTATAAATTAGCTTCACTTCTTCATTCATCTTCAAGTTCTCTCCAAGTTCCTCCAAGGTACTCTCTCTTTTTTTTTGTTTTTTTTTCTTTTACCTTCATTCTTTATTTTTTGAGAGTTCGAATTCTTTGTTCGTCGGGTTAATTCACCATGTCTCAAGATGATTTTAATTCCAAGCATTCGTTCTCTGATGGATCCGAACGAGCATCGGACGACTCGAACTTTGGTGGTGAGGATTTTGATTTTGGAATCGGCGAACATGCATTGTCCGACACTGAGTCAGATAAACGCGTGGAAGGCAAAAGACGTGGGTTCAGGGTCGATGAACACAATTCAATGGCTTGTCGGTCTCCTGTTGATTATAAAGCCAAGGTTTACGAATGCAGGGAATCACTATGCTGGATGTATTCTCGGGTTCGATCATAGATGGTCCAATGCTATCACCGTTTTTGTCGGGCGAGGGTTCGTCGTCGGGGGTTTTAATGCCTGATCCAAACGTTCGTGAGAGGGAAGACAATATTGATGATCTGATACCTATCGATCATACGTTCGGCGAGGCTTCTGTCCGTTCGATATCAATTAGTCATGAGATTAGGGAGAGTACCGGTTTGATGGTGTGGTTGGATTCTCTTGTTGGTTCGCCAACTCTTTGTACTGAGAAGTCTGTTCATCATTTGTTCGAATTGTGTGAAATCAACGGGGCCGATTTTTGCATTCCATCTCCTGACAAACGTATGTGGCGTGCTCCTTCGGGTTACGTTTGTGTCTATGAGGGATTTTATGTTTGCGGTCTTCGCTTTCCCTTCCCACGTTTGTTCATCGAATATTGTGACGATTGCAAGATGGCATTTTCTCAGCTGGCTCCCACTTCTATCCATAATCTGTTAGTTTTCTCCTGCTTAGCAGATGCATGCGGTGTGTCGATCGACTTCTGTTTTCTGGAAGAGGTTTCTTTCCTTTCACGCTGCAACAATTATTGGGGAGCTTACTTCTTGAGCATGAAGTCCAAGTTCAAGATTATCTGTGGTCTTCCGAACAAATTGAGCAATTGGAAACATGGGTTCTTCTATCTTCGTGTTGATGAAGTTTCATTTGCCAAACCCGATCGGTTCTGTCATAACCTTTGGAGTGCATCCATCGGTCTGATTTCATTCTTTCTTATTTACTTCTTCTTTTTGATTCTGACTTGTCGAAAAAACTTTTTCTTTTTGTAGTAAGATATCCGGCCGGACGTTCGCTGCCTACAGAATTTCGAATAGAAGTTGATCGAATCCGGGATTTATCTCATCATTGGTTTCCTGCTGTTTTGGAGGCCCAACTTAGGCGAAAAGAACGACGCATTGATCAAGGTTAGTTTTGCCTTTAGTAATTTTTTGTTTATCAATTACGAACTCGTGTTTACTATGATTATGTTTTCTTTTCCAGATGATTGTTCGACAATGTATTATTCAAGCCGTATGTGTGAGTTGGCAAAAAAGAGGGGAAGGGAATCCAACGCCAAAAGAGTCCTCCTCATAAATCATTGAAGGAGACTGGTGATTCTTCACGAAAACGTACGTCTTGCGTTTCTATCAGGATTCCAAACAGAACTCGATCACCGGAATGATCCAAAGACGCATTACCTTCTCGCAAAGGTTTGTCTTCTGTAGACGAAGGTACGTCAACTCATAGATCTGGTTCTCAAGGATCGCGAGGTGTAGTTTTGTCTTTGAGGGCAAATGATTCGTCTGGGAAGACGGTTGAGGTCCCTCGCCATTCATCTAGTTATGGGGGTTTGTCTGCTCGGCCAAACTACATATGTTTTGAATATGATGAACCCACATTGTTTGTTAAGAATAAATACGCATGCACGGATTGGATCCAATCGTCTCGAGAATCCGATTTTGTCCTTCCTCCGGTCAAGGATTTGGAAGTGAAGGATATTTTCATGGAATTTGCAGGGAAGGAATTTGCAAGGAACAGGATGTAGGTCTGTTAAATTTCTTGACTTGGGTGTTTTCTATATTTTTTTAGTTCACCATTATCTTTACTTATTTCGTTCGTCTCTTCCTCTTTTTTTTAGAATGATGCTGACTTAACATGATCGCCCACTACGAACAGAGTCTTAAGTCTGCTCGTGAAGCGTCTTTTTGGATGGAAACGAGGGTTCGTCGCAGATGCTCCGGGATCTTGAGAGTGAGAAAGAGCAGAATGCTTTACTTCGAACACAAGTGGAGGAGCTCAGCAAACTACTTAAGGATCATAATGTTGAAGATTTGGCAGCTATTGCCAATCTACGAGATGAACTCGTTAATGCGAAGGCTGAGCTGGACTCGGTCAAAGCTGATCGTAAGAAAATAGCTTCGAATGGCAAGCAACTTTTGAAACTTTTTGATGCTTCTAAGTCTGAAATTGAGATGTTGTGTTTGTTTATTGACCTGACTCGCACTCGCTTGGAAAGGTTGAAGAAAAGGATCCTTTACCTTGATGAAGTTAAGCAGTCTTCTTCATTGCTAGAGCAATGCGTGGGAACTATCAAAATTTTGAAGGTCGCTTTTACAGAGTTGGGCTATGATATGCCAAAAGTATGATCGACTTTATAGAAGAGGATGCGAAAACTTATGATACTCAAGTCAAGGCAGTTCCTCCGTTTTACTTGGAGCAAAATGACCTTCTTCCTCTTCCTCCTTCTGATCTCCCAACCGAGCAAAACATCCTTAATAATCATGTGGCTCCTAAGAATGTCCCCGAAGAAGAACACGGCACTAATATTAGAAACGTTGAGTCCGAACAGTTAGTTGGTGAGGAGACAGACGTCCGTCTGGTTGGTGCTTTTGAGGTCGCCGTTGATGAACTGACTGTTGGAAATGGTGCAACTCTCGAAGATGGCGAAGTGGCAAACAAGGATACCGAATTTGCTGACTCCTAATCTTCCTTTGCCCTTTTTCAAAATCGATGTCTTATGCTTTGGAGTGTTCTCCCCCCCCCCCTTTTTTTTTGCTTATCAAGACCTTTTAGAATATTTTAAACAAGTTTGGTTTGTTTTGAGTTTACATTCCTTTCGTTTACCAGTTTGCCTAAGATTTTTGGAAATATCTTAGTACTATTAATACTCGATTGTCTTCTTTGTTTTGTACTACTTGTCAACTCTTTGCTAATGAACGGATGTTGCTTAAACATGTTTTTCATATCTATCAAATAATATATGTTTTAAGCTTGCCACGTTGGGACTCAGCTAATTAAGGAGTTCCAACTCAGCTAATTAAAAGTATTTGTTTTGTTTTGAATGGCATATGTTTGTCGGTAGATTCATATGCGACATGATGTACATTCGCTGATGATGTTGACTTGACATCACTGTTTCGACCAAAGCACATATTTAGTGATGTGTTTAGGCGTTATTTTTGTTTACTTAGAAGCACACACTCATTGTTGAGGCCGAGTTTAATGTTCAAGCGTTTTCCTCGAACGCGAGTTTGTTTATATTAATCAAACTATAACCCTTTAACTAGTACTAGTTTAGTCTAGCATTTATTGAATTTGTATTTGTCTCACTAGAACATGAATTTGTGAGTGTTTACTGGATTGTACAACTTTAGCCAGAATCTGAGTTCTTTGGCGTTTACTGAGTTGCACATTTTTAGCCAGAACCTGAGTTCATCGGCGTTTATTGAATTATATATTTCTAGCCAGAACCTAAGTTCGTCGGTGTTTATTGAATTGTATATTTTTAGCCAGAACCTAAGTTTGCCGGTGTTTATTGAATTGTACATTTTAGCCAGAACTTGAGTTTGTTGGCGTTTTGAAATAGAAAAAAATTTGGTTTGTTTACATTTTACATTTTTCACTTATCTATAGACGCTAGTTGTTCCCTTTACATGTCGAGAATCCTCTTAGCGTATGGGTTTACCAATTTTGTTGATTCAAGCATGATACGACCGTTCGTCATATGTTGTTGCTCATTTCAGCAGATATGTTTCAGTATTTTCGGGATAGCTTTTGGTTGTACGTAAGTTCGTATTTGCTGGACTTTTGGTACCGAGGAAGTCACTTTGGTCGTATGCTTTGGTAGAATCCCTTCCGGCCTTCAACTGCTTCCTACGATTGATACTTGGGAACGTGTTTCTTGCTTAGCATTGTTTCAGAGATGGTTTAATCTTTTATCTTTATTTTGTTGTCATCCTTCTCCTTTTTCACCTCTTCTCGTCATTTCTGAAGAGGACATAGGTTCACCAGATTAGCGTTGATTTGACCAGGAGAGTCCAACCATCTCATCAGCTTGTGGATTATACTGCTATTAGTTGCTTTTATTCCCTCCTTTTGGGTGTTTTTTCCATTCTCATTGGCGACGGATCTATTCTCATATGTTCTGTTCTGTGAAAAAGCTTTGGCATTCTCTCCTAATATGTCTGCTGCAGGGTGGTCCGGACCTTCTCTTTATTCCGACATCCATTCGTTGCTGGAAACTTAGGGTTCCAAGCTGCATTCGTTTGCTTCCTCACGCTTGTGCTTTGGAAGTATCAGACTTTGTTTCTGTACTTGTCTTGATTTTTGTCCATGTTGGAGACGAATGCTAGAGGTCTGGCGGTGGATCCCTACTGCTAGTGAGTTTGCTCCCTTTATACGGATCTTCGTGTCTTGAATAAACAGGGGCTCTTTATTTCTAGTCTTGAGTAAACAGAGGTTATTTTCGTTATCTCTTGTACGCACGTTCGTCAATGGTGTGAGATTTCTGAGATATTATCTTCAGATATTCGTGGTTGGCTTCTGATGCCGACCACTAGACACGGTATTTGCTCCGGACTTTAGCCAATTCCTACTCTTGGCTTTGTTATCATTGTTTTTGAAATGGTTTTCACACTCTTCTTTCTTCTCTCTTTTTTTTAAAAAAAAAGTGCTTATCTAAGTTTTATTTTGCTGATGTCTTTGAGTAACCATGGTGGTTTCCTTTATATAGGATTTTTGGATATCTTTTCTTTTACCGCATGCTGTCCACGTGTCTCTTCATGCATCTCCATGTCTAGTGATTTTTTTGATATCCTGCATGCTCTCCACGTGTCATTTTTTAGGGAACTTCTGCAGCAGAAGCTTCGCTCTATTCCAAGATAATTTTGCTCCTAAAACGCTTTTTGTTCTTTGAATGAAACAAATTGTTTGTTCATCAAATGGAGTTCGTCTTCTGACGTTCGCTTGAACCATATTTCAGAGTGAAAATACAGCTTTTTGCCATTGGTTCGTTATTCGTTAGGATTTTGTAATGACGACTAATAGTCTTGTCAAACAAGGGAAAGCATATATATCTCCTTGTATATATAGGTTATATATATTTTTTTACAAAGGCGGCTGCATCGTATTCGGCTGCCTACATACCCTCTAGAATGGGACCAAGCTGTTCGTAGTTCTAAGGATTTTACATACGTTCGACATATTTTACACCAAAAGGTTTTTTTTTTAATATATATATATACATATGTATCTAATAATAGTAACACCTTAAGTTGATCGCGTTCCAGCTTCGTGGTATTGGAGTTCTGTCTATTTTTAAAAATTTGTAGACCCCTGGCTTGACTACCTTAGATACTATGTACGGACCTTCCCAATTGACACCAAGTTTCCCTGTATTGAGTTCTGCGGTATTTTCATAAACTTTGCGTAGTACAAGGTCTCCATCCATGAAGTGGCCTCCATGTACCTCTGCATTGTAATACTTTGCTGCTTTATGTTGGTAATTCTGTAGTTTCAAGAGAGCTTGGTGTTGGGATTCCTCGATTTAATCTAGAGAATCCATGATCATTGCGTTATTCAATCTTTGATCTTGAGGAAGCTCTATCCTTCGCAGGGTAAGTATGTTTTCTTCAGATGGCGCTAGAGCCTCCGATCCATGCGATACTGAGAATGGAGTTCTCCCTGTTGTGCTTCTGGGGATTGTCCTGTATGACCAGAATACTCTGTCTAATTCGTAGGTCCATTTGCCTTTTTCTCGTCTAATCGTTTCTTGAGCCCATTTAGGATGATCTTGTTTGATGCTTCAGCTTGTCCATTTCCTTGTGGGTGGCGTGGTATTGCTTTACTGAAAAGTATCCTCCAACTAGTGCAGAATTGGTCAAACTTGTTAGGTGCGAACTGTGATCTGTTATCAGTTACTATCTTGTATGGTAACCCATGACGGCATATTATGTTTTTCCAGACAAATTTCTGAACATCCGAATCCTGAATCTTGGTATAAGACTCCGCCTCTACCCATTTTGTGAAATAATCTGTTATGACTAATATGAAATGCTTGTTTTGGGCTAGGGGAAGAGGTCCGATGATGTCCATTGCCTATCTCATAAATGGGTAAGGTGAAGCGACAGATATGAGGAATTCGGCTGGTGAATGTATCATCGGTGTATGACGCTGGCATGCTTCGCACTTAGCAACAAATTTTTTGTTATCAGCATTCATCATAGGTCAAAAGTAACCCAATCGTCTGACCTTGAATGCTAACGATCGTCCTCCTGAATGGTTTCTTATTACCCCTAGATGAACTTCTTGCATCACTCTAAGAGTCTCTTTCCCATATATGCAACTAAGCAATGTTCCATCAACGCTTCTTCGCAAAAGATGTTCTTTGTGCAACGTGTAATGAGTGCTTTGAACTTTTAATCGTCATGCTGCCCATCGATCTTTGGATGTTGTTCCGTCAGCCAACTAAAGTTTTATTTCAGTCTGCGAATCTATTGGATCTTTTTTGGAATGAGATTTTTGGGCATACTTTTCAGGCTTGTCTTCTTCTATAAGTGCGCAATAGCTTCCTTTTGATAAATTTATACTTGGATTTTGAATACTCTCAACATGAATTATTATGTGATGATCTGGGTCCGAAGTTGATGTTAGTGCTGCTAACGCGTCGGCCGATGTGTTCTCGCTCCGTGGTATTTTTTCAAGTTTGAATTCGGGGAAACTTTAGGCTAGTCCTCGTACAACTTTGAGGTATGCGTCCATACACTCGTTCCTTGCGTCGAATTCACCATTAAATTGACTTGCCACCACTTGCGAATCATAATAAGTTACTACTTTTTGTACCCCTAGCGATTGGGCTAGTCGCAGCCCTGCTATAAGTGCTTCATATTCGGCCTCATTATTAGATGCCATGAACATTAGTCTGAACGACTGTTCGATAATGTTTCCTTCTGGCGATACTAGTCGGATTCCGATTCCTGATCCATGTGCAGATGATGCCCCATCTACATATAGTGCCCAACTCCCTTCTTCATATTTGTCAGTCTGTACTTCGGGAGACAGTTCGATCAGGAAGTCGGCTAATACTTAGGACTTCGCGCTTATTCTTCCTTTGTATTCCACATCGTACTCACTCAATTCTATAGCCCATTTTGTGAGTCTTCCTGAATGGTTAGAACTATGCAAGATGGTTCAAAGGGGGTGATTGGTCAATACTATTATAGTGTGCGATTGGAAGTATGGTCTTAGCTTTCGGGCAGACGTCACACTTGCTAAGGCAAGTTTCTCTGCAGCTGAATATCTTGTTACTGGGTCGCTCAATGATTTACTAATGTAAAATATAGGTTTTTGCTCTTCCTTGTCTTCCCGAACCAAAACTCCACTGACTGCGTTGCTCGAGACCAATGTGTACAAATATAATACTTCTCCTTCTTCTGGTTTAGACAAAATCGGAGGTGTGGATAGGTAATTTTTTAGTTTCGAGAAGGCAAACTCGCACTCGTTATTCTATTCGAACTTTTTATTATTGCATAGCAACTTATAAAAGGGGAGGCATTTTTCCGTGGAGCGTGAGATAAACTGATTTAGTGCTGCAATCCTCTAGGTGAGCCGTTGTACTTCTCGTTTGTTCTTTGGCGAAGGGAGGTCCATAATAGCTCTGATTTGTTTTGGGTTGGCCTTGATTCCTCGTTTGGTGAAGATATATCTGAGGAATTCACCGGTTTTTACCATGAAGGTGCACTTTGCTAGATTTAGCTTCATTCCATACTGATTCAATGTTTCGAAACATGTTTCCAGATCTTTAAGATGATTTTCAGCTTTCGCGGATTTAACCAGCATATCGTCTATTTATACTTCCATTGTCTTGCTTATCTGATCCTTAAACATTTTGTTGACCAATCTTTGATAGGTAGCACCCGCATTTTTCAAGCCGAACGACATTACTCAATAACAATAAGTTCCACGTTCGGTAATAAATGAAGTTTTTTCTCGATCATCAGGATGCATACATATCTGATTATAACCAGAAAAGGTGTCCATAAAAGATAATAGTTCATTCCCTGATGTTGCTTTGACTATTTTATCTATTCGTGGTAGGGGAAAGCTGTCCTTAGGGCATACTTTGTTTAAATCAATGAAATCTACGCACATTCGCCACTTGCCATTTTTTTTTAACAACCACCGGGTTAGAGAGCCATTCCAGGTACCAGACTTCGATTATGGATCCTGCTTGTATTAAACGGTTGACTTCCTCGTTTACTGCATGTATTCATTCATGTCCCAGCTTTCTTCTCTTTTGTTTCACAGGTTTAAAGGTTGGATCCGTATTTATCTCGTGGGTTATTACGTCCGTGCTGATTCTTGTCATATCTGCGGTTGTCCAAGCGAATGTTGAAATGTTTTGTTGCAAAAATTTAATGAGCTCGGATTTTATGTTTGGTGGGAGTTCGGAGCCTATCCCAACGCTTTTTTTGCTATCCTTAGGATCGATGTTAATCTGTTCAATTTTTTCGAGGGTGTCTCCAACATTTTCCTATTTTTTGTCGGGATTTATGACCATGTAGGTTCGCCCCTTGTTTCTTAACTTATGCTCAGTGATGAAGCATGTTCTAGCCTTTTGTTAGTTTCCCTGAACAGTGTAGATCCCTCTGTTGGTTGGGAAATTCACACTTTGGTGATAAGTTGATGGTACCGCTCTCATAGTGTAAATCCACAGAGTTCCTAATATTGCATTGTAAATCGTGGGTCTATCAATGATGAGAAATTTCACCCATGTGGTTGTTCCGAATGTCATTGTCATGTCACCGTCGAAACCTGTTAATGGAAGCACTGACTATTTTATCTTCAAGTCTTTCAATTCCATCCACTCCAAGGTTTCCTTAAGAATAAGCTCCACTGAGCTTCCCGTGTTGATCAAGACTCTGGATGCGTCGCAGTCGGATATTCTGAGTTCGATTACCAGGGGTTCATCGTGTGGGGTGGAGATTCCAATCATATCTTCTTGTGTGAAGCATATGTCCCGAGTAGGCATCCATGTAGTTTGTCTGTTTTCAATAATTTGGCTCTGATGTTTCCATTTCATCTCTGCTACCCGCTCGTAAATTCTAATCGAACGAACTGAGTCATTGCACGCAACGAGTCCTCCTATTATCATGTTTACTCGTTTCCAGGATGACGGTAACTTGTCCTTATCATTCTCTCGAGTTCGTTTTGGAATGTTATGCCCTATCGCATCTGTTTTTGATGTATTAGCGGGTTCCTTTGCATCTTCATTGTTATTTTTTGAAGATCCCAGGTCGTCATTTTTATGGTGTCCCTCCATCGTTGGATTTTCCTTCTGATATCTTTCGAGTAGGATTCGCTGTAGCTGCCTGCATTACAAGGTCGAATGACCATACTGCTTATGATATTCGCAGTAGGTCTATTTATCTATATCTTCTGACTTCTTGTTCCATCTTGAATTCTATCCTTTGCGTTTGGGAGTATGCGGTGGTGAGTTGATATTGAAAGCATTGGTCTTCTTTCCTTTGTAACCTTTGTTATTTGGTCTTCTTGACACTTGACCCTCATTATCATCCTGTGCTCGGGGTGGTTTGTTGATTGCTTTTTTGCTGAATCGGGCCCTTCTACCTCGGCGAACCTCGTCGCACAGTGAAGTGCATCTTCCAAAGATCTGGGAACATTGATGTGTAGATCATCTTTTAAATTTGAATTCTCGCATAATCCATTATGGAGAGCAGATATGGCAACATCAACCAAGACCTTTACTTGAGACACTATTGCCTTAAATCGTTCTAGGTATGACTGTAATGTTTCCATGGCTCCCTGGAATACAGAGTATAAGTCTGTGCTGGTGGTGGCCTTTTGTATATATACCGAGTAGTGCTTAAGAAAAACTTTGGACAATTGTTTAAAGATGTCTATCGAATATGGTTCTAACTTCGTGAACCACTCCAAAGCGTCTCCGGTGAGGCTTTCAACAAACATCTGACAGTAGTTGATATTGTATTCTTGTTGAGTGTACTGAGCTCTTCCCATTTCTATTCTGAATGCTGTCAGGAATCGATTGGGATCAGACTTTCCATCGTACGTAGGGCATTTTATCTTTACGTTATGCTAGACTTTGATTCCCAGTAATCTCCTGGTGAATGGAGTGTTCTGAGTTTTTGTTAGCATATGATCAATATCCGGGGCCGAGCTCGTTGCTTTGTACAATTGCGGCTGCCTGTTCGTCATATTGATTGAGGGTCTGAGAAGTGAGTTGCGCCGGTTTGGTTGACACTGTTTGAAATTCGAGGTCTTCGATCTGCTCTACTGGGGCGTTCACTACCAGTCTAGGTGCGTTCGTCATTTGAAGTTTTGACGAGCACAGAGATTAGGAGAATCCTCGTGTCGGACCCTCTGCTAGGGAGATTAATTTGCACTTATCGAATTTGTGCGAACGCGCGTTTCTTCAAGTGCCATTATTTTATTCTGAAATTCTTCTAATTTTTCGTTTGTCCGACGATTTGCTTCCTCTGCTTTCCTTAGAATAGTTTGGTGAAGTTGCAGGACGTCCATGGGTTCGTCAATCCCCTACTGTTGTGCTGCTTGGAGATTCCCTTGTTCGAGTGGTTGAGCTTGATCATTTCCTGCAGCTGAGTCTTCATTTTCCTGCTGGTTTTGTTCGTCTGAATGCTCTTCTATTAGCTGTGCAGGTTCGTCAATTGCTATTGCTTCGATACGTTCGTCAATTGTCATGTTGATCCTTTTGCGTAAGAGAATTTCCGTCCCCAGAGACGGTGCCAACTGTTGATGCAAGATTTGGCACAACAGATTTTGCTTTGAAAGCGTTTTATTAAATTTGTTTTCTTGTGTTCGTCTAACTTATTTTCGAATGTGGGTCGGGAATTCTCGTGTTAGGATCTTTTAACTTAATTGTATGAACGTCCGTTCAAGGTTTCTTTTAGTTGATATTTGTTTCTTATTCTTCAGTTTATGTATGTATGTTCTTCGATTCTTCAACTCTTGTATGTATGTTCTTCAATTCTTTAACTCTTGTATGTTTGTTCCTCCAATCTTCTATGTCCTTTGTTGCACCGCCCCTCTCCTCTATTTATAGACGGGTCAAAATCAGTTTGTGGTTTCCTCATAGATTACATGGGTCCATTCGGATCACAGGTGTCTCAACGCATGCTCTTCCGTTACGCATGTTATACAGGTGTTAGTATTCATTTGACAGGTGGAAAACAAATGTTAGCTGTCCAAGTTAGACTATTGTATTTGCATAATCAAGTTGGACCTGAATTGTTTATGGACTTGTTTTGTAGTTAATTTGTTTTGGGTTTTGGGCTTCCAATGGGCCGTGTTGATTTTAGCCCATATATGACCGATCTAAGGAGAGCAGCCGCATTGAAAGATGAGAGGTGGACAGACCGTTCTTAGTGGTTAAGAAACCCTGGAAATTTTCAAAAAAAACATCAAACAAGAGAAAACAAGCGAAGAAGAAGATGGAGACCAACAGAACATGCAGAGGGAGAGACAACAACCCCAGCTCCGGCAAAAGACAATGGTGATTTTGAAATTTAGCGGAAGTATTGAGATTGGGAGAGTGAGAATCGTGAGTTGGAGAAGAAGAGAATAAGTGATTTTGAGAGAATAAGAGAATGAAGAAGAAGATAATTTCTCTTTCTTAATTTAGCTGAATTTACAGGAGGATATAGTTATACACAAACTACATCTAAGATTTTTTTCTAAATATATATATATATATATATACTAGAATTACACTCACGCTATAGTGTGAGATTTAATTGTTTTTTCAATCTGTGTTTGATCGAACAACAACAAATTCGGTTTTTTCAACTACGTTAAATGAGAAATTGGTCAAGACTATTCCCGAACAAAAATCAACTCGAATTAAAAGAATCGAATACGAACCAAATCTGACAAAATATTTCAATGGATCCTAAAACTATATATTTAGAAAACCGAACCAGAACTAAATCAAGAACCAAATTTTAGAGATGTTTAATTCAATCTTTATTATTTTGGATTTTAATATAAAAATTCTTTAACCCAAACTCAATCTATATTAAACCGAACCCGATCCAAAAAATAAAAATAAACGAATAAGTGTTATATCCAAAGAGCCAAAAACCAAATTAGAAGAACCAATTCTGACAAAATACCATAATGAGTGCTAAATTTATATATTCAGAAAACCGAATTTCAAACTTAAATCGAACCGAATCAAAAATAAAATTTATACCTGATATATTTTTATTTAATTTTAATTCTTTTAGAGTTTTTCTAATTAGTTTTTTTAATTATAAATTTTTATATAATACTTTATAACTAAAATCACCTTATACCTATTTTTAAGGGTAGTTATGAACGAAAGTTTAAATTTACCTTAAATTTTATAACATGGCCAAGATTAAAATGTCTCCCACTTTAATGTATATAAGATATATATATATATATATCTTATTATATAAAGTAGAAATTTTCAAAGTTAATAATTAACATAACATTTTTCTACGTGTTAAATCCAACAATCAGAAAAATTTATGTATTTATATATCAAAAAATTTATTATATAAAGTAGAGTTTTTCAAAGTTAGTAATTAACGAAATTATTCTACGTGTCAAATCCAACGATCAGAAAATTTTCTGTATTTACATATCCAAAAATAAAATAAAATATATTCTTAAAAGATATTTATCTCTATCCATAAATATATGTCTTTATTCACATTTCTAATACAAAATGAAATTGTAAAATAATAATAAAAAATAATATTTATCTCTTACTAATTATATTAAAAATAAATCTTATTAGAAAATAATCGTTGATACTTAAATAAAGATATACAAGAAAATAAATTTACAAAATAAAATTTTAATATGTTTATAATTGTTAACAAAAATTGTATAATTATTCAAAATATAGTTTCTCAAAATTTATAATTAACAAAAAAAATCACGTGTTAAACCTAACCATTAGAAAATTTTCTTCACTATATTCAAAATTAAAATAAAATATATTTTATAATATATTTTTATATATTAAAAAATATATAACCTTATTCATAATACTAACACAAAAAAGAATTTTAAAATAAAATAAATATAAATATTTGTCTCTAACTAATTATGAAATAAAAATAAATTTGAGTACATGATAACTCTTTAATATTTTAAAAAAGTAATTTTTTAAAAATGTAAATATTTCTATAATGTTTAACAAAGAATAATTGTCTATATTTCCCTCAATTACTAAATATTTATCTATGTATATATTAATATAAAAAAATTATAATCCCAAAAATAATTTTTAAATAATAATATATAAATATGCATAAGCAATAAGACATGTAATTTTATGAAACTTTTTATATTTTTTTAGATATTTCAAACTCTTACAAAAAAGTTTTACTACTCCTTACATCAAAAAGACTTTTTACATTATTAATTATGTGAATTTCGTTCATCCAACGAAATCAAGATAAACAAACAAAAGAGGTAATAGTTAAAATTAAATGTATTACTATTTTATTTACTATTAATAATGAATATGATTTTGAGAAATTTTACGAAATGCCCTTTTTAGTATACCCCTTTTCAAAAATACCCCTTGACATTTCTCTTTTCAAAAAAGCCCCTCATTAATACAAAAATGACTAAAATATCCTCAATAGAATTATTACAAATTTTTCCCACCAAAAAAAAAATTTCCGCCCAAAAAAAAAAATTTTCCACCAAAAAGTTTTTTTTATGGAATTTCAAAAAAAAAATATTTACGGGAAAAAAATTTCCAGCCAAAAAAAAAAGTTTTCCGCCAAATTTTTTTTATTAGTGTGCTTATACATCTTTACAAAATTTTTATAAACACCTTATAAATTTTAATAAATACCTTATAAATTTTTTATAAACACTTTATAAATTTTATAAGCTCTCTTATAAATCATTATAAATTTTGATAAACATGTTATAAATTTTTTATCAACACCTTATAAACTTTTTAAGCTCTTTTATAAAGCCTTATAAATTATATAAGCTCTACTATAAAGCATTATAAATTTTATACGGTCTCTTATAAAGTCTTATAAATTTTTATAAGCTCTCTTATAAATTTTTG
>OVBA01000638.1:0-60008 GCA_900406435.1 Lepidium aucheri | reverse complement strand
TTAGAAACTTCTTAACTAGTTTCGACTCCTCAATAATTGTTCACAAAGAAGCGGATTTTGAGGAAATTTTGGATAATTTGCCGACAAAGCTATCGATGCTATCATCATCTTTCATCTTTAGTCGATCAAATTCTGCCATGAGAGTTTGTAACCTAGCCTCTTTGACTCTCTCAATCCCTAAGAACCTGGTTTTAATCGCCTCACATATCTTCTTTGCAATGTCTAACTCACCAACTTGAAGAATCAATGTCTGAGGTATCGATTGAAACAATGACCCCATCGCCAAGTTGTTTTTGTCAACATCGGTTGATTCTTCTTCAATAACATCCCACACCTTTGAGATTTTGAGACAAACCTTCATTCTCATAGCCGAAACGTGGTAGTTTGTTAAGTTCAACATAGGACAATGCACCGAAGATGATCCTCCACCTCCTTTCTTCTCGGATGAAACAATTGGTAAATCTTCCATGTATTGAAAACTTGCTCTTTTCGAAATTCTCTAACTCGAAAACTTCTTTGATTCAACCTTTGCTATGATACCAATTGAAGAATCAAAGATTATAATTTGTATGAAGAATAATTTAAAGAATAACTCTCTTTATTAGCTTAGGAAAATAACTAAAAACCTAAACTCTCAATTATAATTCACAAGTCTTACCACACATTGGTAAGTCCTTATTTATAGACAAGATTCTCGATTTCCTACACTTAATAGGATAAGTTTAGATAACTCCTAAACTTAAGTTTAGATAACTCCTAAACTAATCTTTGATCTTATCAATTGGATAGCTTACTCCCTAAGCTATTGATTTTAAGCTTAATTCTATATTAATTATAGGGATTTTATAATCCCCATAACCTCTCAATTAGTATGATATTGTCCTCTTTGGGCCCACAGTGGCATAGCCCTCAAGGTTTTCTNCAATTATAATTCACAAGTCTTACCACACATTGGTAAGTCCTTATTTATAGACAAGATTCTCGATTTCCTACACTTAATAGGATAAGTTTAGATAACTCCTAAACTTAAGTTTAGATAACTCCTAAACTAATCTTTGATCTTATCAATTGGATAGCTTACTCCCTAAGCTATTGATTTTAAGCTTAATTCTATATTAATTATAGGGATTTTATAATCCCCATAACCTCTCAATTAGTATGATATTGTCCTCTTTGGGCCCACAGTGGCATAGCCCTCAAGGTTTTCTTTATTGGGTTCCATCCCAAAAGGCCTCATACTAATTGGAGAATCCATTGACTTATATATTAGACACTCCTTGTCTAAACTTCCGATGTGCAACTTGGATTGATATCCCAACAATCCTCCCCTCAAACCAAGGTCCACAACATCCTGTGACCTCCCCTCGAGCAAAACATCTTGATACCTCTACCGGCATCCCATGATACCTCTTGTACCACCGTAATCACTTAACAGAACATGTCGCCTAACCTTTTGCTCTGTTAGGTCGAATTTCGACACAAGCTACTGGTATCCCATGAATCGCGAGCTTGTGTTGAGAATTTTTCCGCACACCGAACCTCCAGTCAACACCCACTTCTCCAGTCCTCCTCTCGAACCTTGGGCTCTGATACCAATTATAGGGCTTTTATAATCCCCATAACCTCTCAATTAGTATGATATTGTCCTCTTTGGGCCCACAGTGGCAAAGCCCTCAAGGTTTTCCTTATTGGGTTCCATCCCAAAAGGCCTCATACTAATTGGAGAATCCATTGACTTATATATTAGACACTCCTTGTCTAAACTTCCGATGTGGGACTTGGATTGATATCCCAAAAAATATTGTTGGAGGTGGATCCGAGATCCTATTTTGGTCCACAGAAAATAATAAGTCAAATGCTAAGTAATAAACTCGTTGAAAGCGTCGAAGCCTCAACTCGGATATCCTCATCAACTCGGCAAAGTATCTTCTCGGAAAGTATCCCAAACTTGAAGAGAACTTGGATGACACGTCAGCAAAGTAAGGAAATGGAAGTTTTCCTATTTCGACATGGAAAATTTTCGAAAATCTAGTATGAATCTTCTAGATACAATCTTATCAAGAGAATTGTAGATCTTCCTTTATTCTATCTACTCTGTAACCGTCTCTATAATCTATAAACAGAGGAGCATATCCTTTGAAGAAGGATCGACTTTTTGACACTCATTGAGCTAATTAAGAACTCTCTACTCGGCAATCATCTTTACTCGTTTAGGGTTTAACTTCTTTTGCTCCAAATTCATTTCATAAGTGTTTTTGCCCAATCTTTCCTCCTTTTAATTACGAACCTCAGATTCTAAATCTTTTGTGCTAGACCCTGTTCCAACAAATATATATAACTCAAATCATATATAATGGTAAATAACTAAATATATTTAAAAACTAATTATTTTCTTCATATAGCTTATTTAGAATTGATATACAATTTGCATACACTCAATTGCTTATATTATGTCTATATAGATATAAGTGTTATATAAATGTATATTCATGAGATTAATTAGTTGAACCGTTTGGATCACCTATAAATGAGAAGTAAAAATCACTAATTCTATGTCAGGGTGTGATTGGTAACAACTATAATTTTGAATTTTATATTATAGGTATTTTGTTTGTTGGTATTTTGGTTGTAAACTCTTTTGCTTTAGAAATATAGCTTGGGTTTTTAAAATTGAAAGTTTGATTGGTAAAACTTTAAATATAGATGTTGTAGCCTATAACATATACATATATAATATTTTAAATAAAATAATAAATTGTAAAAGTTATAAAATTATAATAAATATATAATATTTTTGAAAAAAAATTGTAATAGATATATAAATACTGTCTTGGTTTATTGTCTCAATTTTGTTAAAATAACTTTAACGAGAAAAATTAATTAAGATTACATAATCCAAATAAAAATGAAAACAAATATTGCAACCAAAAAGAAAAAATGAAAACAAATGTTTCGGTACTTTAATAATGAAAACATGTATACGTTTTTATCATTCTTCGTTCTTTTTTTTTTTAAATTCTAATTGCATGTTCAATGTAATTGACGAACGCTTATCTCTTTTGCTAATTACACATATTTGAAATAAAGTTATTAGTAATAATAAATTCATTTTAACTTTCCAAAGCACATAAATTTGAACAGCACATATTTGGCTTTCTAAAAAAACTTTATATAAATGAAAATTTACTTTCTAGAGCAATGAAAATCGAAATTAAACATAAATCATGATTGAAATAATTTTAATGCTTTCAAAATCTCTTTGTTTTCCATAAAATCCACAGCCATTTCCAATCACACCTATTATATGCGTTGGCTTCTTTGTCATTCAAATATTTTTTTGTCGGTAGTTTATACTTTATACCTTTGTTTCCTCTAACTATGCGTGATTTTATCACCTAACATCCTCATAACTCTTCTCGTAATTTCTACATATAAAACACTCTAGAATCTTTCATATTTTGGTAACAAATCGTACAATAAAATGAATACGTTGTCTCATATCATGTGAATTTTTATCCAATTTTTAGGTAAGTGAAGATAGCGACTTGATTAGTTAAAATTAAGACAAAACATGTTCAGTTTGACCGTGGCAGGTGTTATAATAACACGTGTCGATATCCCAACGGTGGAACAAGTCGAGGCCGGCTTCCAGCTGGACGGCTCAGAATAGTGGGCCGGCTGGTTCCACCCATCCCTGTGGAATTTGAAAAATCGGTGCTGAGATATTGCCTCTATTATTTTTGTCTATTAATTTGATTCCAGACTAATTATTTCTCTATTATTCAATCTGATTGACTAATTATTTCTCTGTTATTGTATTATTCTTCTGCCCACTAGGACCGTCACATCAATTACAAAACATAAAACTATGGTCGGGTCGGTAATCTGTTGAATATAATAAGATAGAACATGGGCCGTACCATATTCACATCATCATTATAATATTACATATAAAGCCTTCTTATTGAACAAAAATAAAGAAAAGCCTTCTTATTGAACAAAAGGAAGAAAAAAGTCAGTAAGTCAATGAACTAAGACTTTAACATTCTTTATAATAACTTATATGTCTATGCGCGACTCGTATTATATAAAGTTATATGTGGATACGTACAACGTTAGCATATGCGTTAATGACTCATGAATATTATCAGTATATACTACAAATGATAGATGATTTTCTCGTTTACTTGGATGCATGATCGGTACCACGAAGTAGAACTGTATTTGGGCTCTCGGCTTATAGGTATGAATCCATATCTTATGAGCCTTAACCTAATTTATAAGGAGGCCCGTCCGTTGAACAAAATTATACTTCTCTTCTTTTGTACTTACTCCAATAAGACAATAGTGTCCTACTTTTTGACATTTCACTCTTGGTTCGGCTCCGCTCTATTTTTTCAGTTATTTCGATTTTAAAATTTAGTAATCATATGGTTATCGTCTGAAATTCATTTCAGTTTGGGTTTTCTTTGTTTTCACTTGAAATCATTTTAGTTTTCGATCGGGTTGGTTCAAAGTGGTTATTTATAACAAAAGTAACAAAAAAGTAACTAAAGAACCAAAAATTTTTGTATTGTAGTGAATATAATAACAACAAAAAAGTAATCAAAAGTAAAAGTAATCAAAAATAACCAAATAACAGAACTATAATTATGCCCTGTTCTTTTTCATGTCGCTGCGTTTGTGTTGAACGACCAAAATTTAAACACAAATAAAAATTTTAAAAGTGGTGTAAAAGCAAATTAGAGTTGCTGCGAATACTTGTAAGCACTGTTAGTGATCGCATGAGTATTGTTACTGATCGCCGGATAATTTAGCGACTTTAATATAGTCGCAGCGATTGTCTACATAGTGTTGTGTATGTATTCTCGGTATAGTTATATCAACTATTACTTGTATAATTTGGATCGCTGATTGTCATTATAGCGATCACTAAAAGAACAGGCTATTAGTATTAGTAGTCGATTGACAAAAAAAATTAGTATAACTAGTTAGCTAATATATATGAATTTTGTTTCCAATTTGATTATTTTTGGTTCTCGGTAAGATATCAAACCGAACCAAAAACTAAATTACCTAAATATTGTAAGTTCGAAGTTAAAAATTCTTTGTCAAGAACCAAAACTGAATTGAATATTTGTTTTCAGTTCAGTTCGGTTTTCCGCTCCGATTTTTATGTTAAGGGCTGATTAATACTATTGGAATGCCATAGTCATGAATTGGTTTCCATTTTTTTTAACCATAATATATACTTAAAACACAGCGTATATATATACGAGCATCATCAATTTATCATCAAGAGTTTCACGTAGGGTTTTTGTCCTAGAAAACATGTCTAATATATAACATATATATATATATATATATATATGCGTAGAGACATGAGACATGACGATGAAATCTGCCATTTATATCATATATATAATGTAAATATGTGAGTATAAAGATATATAAAAGATTGATCATGGCATGTACAACCTGTTGCCGCACTTGCACCTCCAAGCTTCGGGGTAGTATTCAGCAGTAACGGGTGTTCCCGGAGGTACAGGCACGTGCACAGGCTTGCACGGCGTGCATCTTCCACACTTGGAGGAGCATCGTGGAGGAGATGACCCCAATCCCCTTAGTATCCTCCGTCGCTCCACCTCTTTGCTCCGGTCACCACCAATCTGATGAATACATAATCATAAATCATATATAATATATTGTCACATTTCAGAACTAGATATACCAACCGTATACCTTCCGAGAACATACTAACTAAAAAAATCATTAGATAGTCATACGTTTACTCAAAAATTATAGTGGATCTTTTACAAAAAAGTATATGATAATTATCTAAACTCGGTTTCAACGACTTCTTGCTAACGTGCTAGTTTAGCTAACATACGCATAATGTTGCTAGCTAAAATGTGGACACTGTTGCTAAATTGCGCGGTATAGTTAAAAATAAGCATATATTAAGACAGGGCTTGGGGTGTAAGACAAGAAGCGGGAAAGCCGCTCCGGAAAAAGCGCTACGAATTATGATTACCAAAAAAAGGGAAGAGAGATTGAGAAGTTCCAAAGAAGGTGTCATATGTTAACGTGCGCCGTGGGGACGATCAATAGATCAAGATCGAAAAGCAGGGACCCACAAGAGGTGAATAGACCAGAGTGGAGTACTGTCCTTGTCCTCGTGTGCGCTCAAACGAATCGGACGGCTGAGATTGGGTGAATGAGTACATGGCAACTCTGCATGCCCAGTCACTCTCGACATGCCCTCACAGTCTCTTACTGTTCAAGCGTAATTTAGCCCTACCCCTTTTTTTTTTGTGTTGTCCTTTTTGAGACCTTCACATTATTAGCTTATTGTTTTTAAATGGCTTTATTCATGCATCATCATCAATCTTGCCCTCCCTAATTACTTGAATCAGGAGAAACTATAAACTAATAAGCTTTTCTTTTGGATTTTATTTTCTTGTATAGTTATAGGCATCACATTAAACAGTTTTTAATTTTAGACCTTTTTCTTTGTTGGTTATATATATATATATATATATATATGTATATCTATATTGACTCAACAACAACAAAAAGGATCACGCGAGAGAGTAAGCTTACGAACCTGTGCATAGAAGTTCCCTAGTTTCCCATAGTTAAAGTTCCTAATATCTGCTTACAGTAACATAATTAACGATTCTATGTTACGTACCAAAAAAATATTCAAAGATATTTATGTTGGAGAAAGATGGTAATAAATCATGACAATAGAAAAGAAAGAAGGCTTACATGGAGAAGAAAGCGAAGCGGGAGTAATAAATGTGGTAATCACACAGAGAGTGAAGAAGAGTAGCAATATATATAAGAGACTGAACTTGACTCTCAAATATTCTGATGATGGTAATGATGACGAAGATGGTCTTTTGAAACCCATGATTATAAAACTTTCTGAATATCCCACCTAAGAAGGATATAGAGGATTAGGTATAAACTCCTCCAGGATCGTTTCATGCACGAAAAAAATCTTGGTGGCTTTATAAAATATAAACCAGAGACAAAATCAGAAATTATGCAAGAAAGGATTACTCAAAAGGTTCTCTAATGCAATTTGGTTTCTTATGATTTGGGGTTTCTCAAAAACGAGAGGGGAGTAGTGGGAGTGGTTGAGAGGAAGAGAAAGAATAAAAGGAGTCGTTTACTGCGAAAATGTGGACATAAATATGGAAAATTTCTATATAAAATAGGTTAATAAAAATGAAACAAAAGAATTAGACAAAGAAGGAGAGAAGAAAAAAAAAAAGTAATTAAGAAAGGTACCTAAGCATTGCTAAGTTTGGGAGTTAGATTCTTCTGCACTCTATTCTCTCTGTCATTGTACCCTTCCTTTCCCCAGAAATTTCTTCTAGCAATCTTCCAAACTATAGATATATTTATATATATATACACACATATGCATGTATATATTCTTATATGTTTTGATTATGGGTGTGATTGTTACGTTCATAGCGGTACGATTTTGATGATGTGGCGCGTATTTGACAATATAGTTACCAATCATGCAATAGCTAATAAATAGATGGTTTCTTATAAAGAAAAACGCTACAGTACTTTGAAGTTATAATTAGTGGACTACTAAAGTGTAATTTCAAAGCACTTCTCTACCGGGGTATTTAAAAAAAAACACCACAATGTATTTTTCATTTAAATAATGAGATGACAAATTTAATAAAGTTTTTAAATAATATTTATTTAATTTTTAAAATAATAACTATAATTAGAACTGTTATTAAAGAAAAGAATAAAATTTTAGTTTGATAACAAAATAATACAATTTAATTAATAACATTATATATATATATATATTATATTTTACATATACATTATGATTTATAATATGATAAATCAATTTATTATTATTACATATATAATATTATCTATTACAAAACTGCACCGTTTATATATTTTCACCAATCATATATTATAAAAACCGCATCGCTTATTAAAACCGCACTTGTACCACACCGTACTTTGTTCCGCACATTTTATTCTACACCGCCAAAACCACAGGTACCAATCAAACCCTATAATGTGTCTTTAATAAGTTATTTCATCTGCATGTGTGTGGTATACTTTGTACACGTTTTGTGATGTGTGTCACATCAAGTAAAATAGAGTATGATATGAAGTGATTATAGTAATACTATAATAATATTGATGTTTCTTCTTGGGGTTTAACATAAGTACTCAGATTTTAGGGTTTTACATTTGTTTATAATTGTAGGAAAAAAAGTTAGGTATCTCAAAGGGTGGGCCGTAGGATGTAAGATGAGTGAGATTCGAAAGGCAAGAAGGTATGGACAAAACATCCCAACAAATGTGTAAGAAGGTATCCATGTTCATTCTTAAATTACACGTTTATATCTTTAGTCTTTTACACAATTGTATACACAAATCCATTCCCTTATTTTCTTAAACTGTTTCACACAAATAAATTCTCGCAAAGGTTATATCGAAAAGTATTACAATACTACAAATAGAAATAACAATTAGCAGTTCAAACGGTTCAGTTATATATATAAACAGATTGCACTATATTTGACAACAAAATATCAATAAATGATGAATTATTATCGAGCATAAGCGAAAGAAATTTTGTAGGGTTAACCATATATATTAATGTTTCTAGTTTATGTTAAGCTTGACGATATCTTCTTTTACGCGGTCTATTTGAGTATTGGATTAGAAACCCAAAACATAATAGCTATAAAGTTGTCCCAAAATAATAATAATAATACTAGCTTTAAAGAAAGAATGCAAAATTTGATTAGATACTTTTTTATTGAGTTGTCAAAACGATCATTGATTGTTGAAATTATTTTCACCTATACGTTCTTAAAATTCATCAGTAAAACAACTCATGAGTTGATATTATACGTAGAATGGTTATATAAAACTGTTCGTTATTGGAGACTCATTAAGAGAGAAGACAGAAAAATTGATGCATAGGTAAATATTGAGAAGGTCACATGCCAAGGTAAGTATTTGCTATCACTGACACACCACTTCTCAATTATTTTAGAATAAGGTTTTATATAAACATCTGACACACTGTATCCTGTTTTTTTTTTCATTATATTATGTTATTGTTATTTGAAATTTCATTTTGTTTCTCGATCAAGACAGATGTGACTTGCATTGTTTCCTATCTATTCAAGCATGTCATAGATCAAATATTTCTTTCTAAGCCCAATAAATTTTTATTAAGGATCCCATGGTAATTACAATTTTAGTGGTACAAAATAAAATGTGTGTGGTGCAACTGTAGTTTTTGTAAAAAAACAAAAAAAATACATTATGCGGTTTAAGAATGGTTCTAACCAAAAAATCATGTACCACAACAATGGCTTATTTTTATTATTATGAAATATAATTGAGTTATGTTGAAAAAAAGAAAGAATAGTTCTAACCAAAAAATCATAACAAAAAGATATATGGTTGGTAAAAATAAAAAAGCAGTGCGGTTTTAGATAATTTTATAAATTATAAATTATTAGAAGAAATTTTACTCTATTAATTATTAAAATAATTTTAAAACAGAATAATTATAATTAGATTTTAAACTGATAATATAAATAAACGGTTAGTTTTAAAAAAGAAAAAGTATTGTACAAACAATCAAAATAACAAAACTAATTTTTATTATTTTTATTTTTCTATAACATATTTGTAATATTATCTTTTATTTCTAACTCATATTATCCGTCATAAAAATTCCCGAAATCTGCTTTGTAATTTATGCTGTTTACTCTAGTCATTATTTCTATGAAACTATATAAGAAAATTTTGAAATTCTAATAAAATTATGTAATTTCATTGTAGCCATAATTCATTATAATACAGAAATATAAGAAACAATTTATTTTTTAGAAAAATTATTGACCTAATGATTTTTAAATTAAATTTGTATTATCTAAACTTTATTTTTTATTTATTTTTAAATTATGAAACTTTATGGTTTAAATTTTATGCGTTTTTTGTTATAAAACAGCTCTATTTAGTATCATCTATTATATGATATATTATAAGTAATTACATTAGTACCCACGCGATGCGCGGGTTCTCTTTCTAACTCTCTCTCTTTCTAACTCTAACTTTATATCTCTCTTTCTCTCTCTAACTCTCTATAACTCTCTCTTATTCTTTCTATCTCTCTCTAACTCTCTTTCTCTCTCTCTCTCTATCTCTCTAATTCTCTCTCTCTCTCTAACTCTCGATCTTCCCTAACACTTTCTCTAACCCTTTTCTCTCTCTAACTCTCTTTCTCTCTCTCTTTATCTCCAACTCTCTCTCCTTCTCTCTTTCTAACTCTCTCTCTCTTTCTCTCTCTCCCTCTCTCTCTAACTCTCTCTCTAATTCTCTTTCTCTCTAACTTTATGTCTCTTTCTCTCTCTCTATAACTCTCTCTCTTTCTCTCACTCTAACTCTCTCTCTCTAACGCTCTCTCTCTAACTCTCTCTCTCTAACTCTCTCTAAATCTCTCTTACTCTTATATCTCTTTCTAACTCTTTCTATCTCTCTCTAACTCTTTCTATCTCTCTCTAACTTTCTCTCTTTACACTCTTTTTCTCTCTCTAACTCTCTATAACTCTCTTTCTCTCTCTCTATCTCTCTCTAACTCTCTCTATCGCTCCCTAACACTCTCTCTCTAACCCTTTTTCTCTCTCTAACTCTCCTTCTCTCTTTAACTCTGTCTCTTTCTCTTTCTATTATGTGTTCATCTCCGTTGTATAGAAAGCATAATTACCTTAAGACACATAAATATTTTGGTTACATCAATATATGATACTCTTTCATTTATTGCTATTCTTAATTAATATTAAGGATTGTTTATAATTTTTTGTTTGGGAAATTAAATTGATGATGTGTATTAATTAATATAAGATGATTGGTGTAGAGAAGCTGATGTGTCGACTGTAGAATTCTCCAAAAAGCTGATGTGTCAGCTTGAGAGAAACTCACTCAGCTTTTATATATATAATGCCATATAAAAAAACCGAGGGTTGATAGAATAGAAAAATGTTGCAATCACTTTAGTTGCTAAGTTTGAAAAGTTATATTTTTACAATAATATATAAAAATATCCTTGCATCTTATTTTGTGTATTAATTATATTAATTATTCTTATCACGAATTTATCTATTACTTTTAACACACTTATAAATAAATTAGTGTCAACTATTATTTTAAGGAAAATTTGATGTTATTATCACTTAGTTTTCTATATTTAAGAATATAGAAGCATTTAGAGCATCTCTATCGGTGTAGAAAACTTTTGAAGTTCTAAATAAATAAAAATAAAAATAATTATTCTTAGAATTTAATTTTGATTTTAATTTTAATTTTTTAATAAATTTTCCAATAAAAATTGACATATGACAAGAACCGTTTTTGAAGTTGCTAGTTTAAGAACATATATTTCTTCTCTTCCCTACTTTTTATTACTTTTCTATGTTTTTTATTTTAATATTATTAAGAAATTCTTTAACATACCACCGATGGAGGTGGTCTTATATTTATAGGTGCTTATTCAATTATTTATTCCTGAAATGTCTCTATTTAAGATAAAGATTCTTTAAGGGTGTGATTGTTGAGTATAAGGTGGGGCGTATTTGCTGACGTTGTGTGTATTGTCCGTATTTGTTACCAATCATGTTAATTAATAGTTAAAAGGTGTTTTTTGTATAAAAACGCTAATTCTTTTCTTAACAAAGGGAAAATGTAATAACGCCTTTTGCAAATGAAAACAGAAAAGAAGTAGTGGTTTTGATAAAAACGCCTTTCAAAAATAAATTACTATCGTAAATTATTATTATAATAGTATATATATATGCACGTAGCTTTTCACTATTATTTATGTGTAAATATGTATATTTATATTCATATTAAGTTTATATAAACTGTTTTATTTCTATTTATGTATATATATATATTAAATATATTTTGTAGATATGTATTAAGTTACGTCAATGAGTATATATTAAACACATTAAAATATTTTAAATTAAATTATATAACTTGAAGATATAACTTTATAATTATATGTTTTATATATATTCTATAATTATAACTTTTTTAAAATAAAGTATCCAAAAAATAAGTTATATATTAATATAAAAGTTATGATAATATTATTATTATTATATATTTTTAATATAATATCATCTATTACAAAAACCGCACCGCATATGTTTTCACCAATCATATATTTTCAATACCATTTTTTTGTTAAAACCGCACTTGTACCGCACCACACTTTAAATCGCACTTGTACCACATCGCATTTTGTCCCGCACCGCTAAAACTGCAGTTACCAATCGAACCCTAAGAGTTCCTTCTTAATCAACGTCCACATTAGGATAAAAATTAGCCTCTCTCATATAACCAAATACTCCCTTGAATATTATAAATTACATATATAGTTAGCAGATAAACTAAATTGTACTCATGTAATCAAGATTTTGCGTATGTGATATAGAGTTGTAATATGTTAAGATGTAACTTTGCTATATGTTTAAAGCGTAGCAGATAAGAATACACGTTAGCATATATGTTAGCATATAACTTGGTACTGTATGCTATATTGTTCATTTTATCAGTTACTGATATCTAATATGGTAGCATGTAACTTTATAATATTTTTTGATACGTAGCATATACGAAAACATGTTAGCATGCAATTTTGCAATATGTTCAAGAAATAGTAGATATAAATACATGTTAACATTTAACTTTGTAATAGATGCTATACTGTCCAATTTTATCAATTCCTCATATCTAATATGTTAGCAGGTAACTTTGTAATATCTTCAATACGTAGCAGATACGAAAATATGTTAGTATGTAACTTTGCAATATGTTCAACATATAGCAGATACGAATACATGTTAGCATTTAACTTTGTACTAGATGCTATACTGTTCACTTTTACCAGTTACTCATATCTAGTAAGTTAGTATGTAACTTTGTAATATGTTCAATACGTACAAGATGAGAAAACATATTTGCATGTAACTTTGTACGAATGTTATACACTTCACTCTTATCACTAGCTCACATCTAATATGTTAGTATGTAATTTTGTAATATGTTTAATATGTAGTACATACGAAAACATGTTAGCATGTAACTTCGTACTAGATGCTATAATATCACTGTTAACTAATATGTTAGCATGTAATTTTGTAGTATGTTCAACATGTCCTTTTTCACACAATCACACCAAGTAGCGTTTAAGAATACGTACCCATGCTTGTTACACAATATCTATAGGCAGTAGCAGATCTAGAAGTATTTTTTAGTGGGGCAAAAAATAGACACAATAATAATTTATAAAACCTTCAATAAATTCTTAAACCAAAAAAAAACTTCAATGAATTCTAATAAAACTACCCTATGCTCATTTAACATTTGAATCTTTTTGATCATTTTTCATTTGAAACGTATTCAAACAACTCATTTTCAACAAAACACACAAGACAATCACTTAGAAAATGGTCTCCAATTCAATTCCATGTAGTTGTCTTCACTAGTTTTGTTCCAGAAAAACATCTCTCAATACTTGCTGTAGAATCTGGTAAAGTTAAGACTAACTTCAGAAGCTTGTAAACCAAAGGATGTGTAAGATGCTTTTGGGTTTTTACCATCAAAATAAAAAGATTTCCAAGATTCTTTAAATTATGAAATCGATCATCTCTGCGCATATTGCCAATGTAGATATCAAGTTGTTGCTCAAGTGCAAAAGCTCTCTGTAGGTAGATTCATATGGATAAAACTTAACCATCTCACGAGATTTTCTTTATCAAACTCTTGGAATGAATCAAGAAGACTTAAGGCAGTCATACATTTAAGTAGATATGTGTTTACTTATGTAAAGCAGTCATTGAACTCTTGAATTGCAAATCCAAAACAGCGTAATAACAGTTGACCTTATAATGATGCATGGTTAGTTATATTGGTTCTCCCTTCTTGGTTTTCTTGGATCAACAAAGTCTTTTTCCATGAAAATCATTTCAACATTATATTTGCTACAAAAAGATGAAAGTGTAAGCATAAACATTCATCTTGGATATACTCAAGAACTTTAAAAATAGAAGAAGATAACTCAATCAATCGTATCAATGTTCCATTAGAATGTGCTTTAGACTAGAAAGGTGGGGGCATTATATATATTTTTAGTGGTGGCAGAATTTAAATGAACAAAAAATTAACATAATAAAATGACATTATAATTTTTTTAATGGGGGCAACTGCCTCCACACACCATCACTTACATCCGCTCATGTCTACATGTAATGATGAGTATGCGTACGTCACTAAACTTGTTTATCATAAAGGTAGGGTATTTTTGTAAACTCAAACAGTCATAGGTGTTACATACTTAAATAAAAATAACTGAGGTTATCTATCTAATTTCATAAAAAAATTATTATCTACCTAATTCACCCTTATTTTAGTTGACACAAATTTGTATTAACAGACTAACTAATTTATATGAATTACTTTCTAAATTGATACCAAGCAGATTTTGTTTTTAATTGATATTAAAATATTCATTATACATCATGTTCAATTTATATAAAATTTTCTTTATGTCAATTATTTCTTAAGTGGTGTAAATCATATTAGATTGTATGAATCTTATATAATTAAATTAAAAATACAATAATAATGTTACTTATTTTAGACGATGTTAAATCACATATAATGTGCTATTTAAAAATAAGAGCACGTTTAATGGTGAGATTATAAAAGTATCATATGATTAAAAAATAAAAAAATAATAATCCACAACTTTTGGTGTGATCCGTCTCTACATATTGAGACATAAGAAACGTCACAAGCATGTCATGTGGCACCATCCTGTGGTTCCACGTTGAGATACATTTGAAGAAAGAAAACAAAAAAAACAAAATTTCTTTCATAGACGGCGAATCTGGCCGTGAGCAAGGGAGATGTTTCCGCTGTCGTCAAGCTACATTGCGCCATCAAATTCAACAGCGAAAGTGGGTCTGACTTTTTGATCTGATCGATTTAGATAGTTTGGTGAGTTTATCTCTTTTGATTTCGATCTTGATTTCAATATTCCTCTCTATGTTCTGGTTCGATCAATTTTATACTTCTTCTCTTCTATACTAGGGATTACAATTTTATATTAGTTAGGATCTTGAATTAGTTTCTGCCCGAGTTCTGTCTTAGTTTCTCCTAAATGAATTCTTCTCCTATAGATTTATCATCTTAGATTTTATGCATGTTATTTTCATGCTATCATCGCTCAAGTTTCATGTAACGAATCTCTCTCTAGTTTCTTTCTTTTTCAGCTCTAGTCACTTGTTCGGAACTCTTTGATCCTTCTCTTGATCGATTCGTTCAAATTGACTAAGCTTTCATGCTAGTGTTTATGCTATTCATGATTGGCTGATCTGATCCGATCCAATTCTCGCTTGCAAGTTTATAAGGAAATAAAGATATTATCACCTTTCTATATCTTGATCATCATCATTACAAGGTTTTGTTGATTCTATGAGTAATAAATGATATCAATGTCAGTTTTCAGAGTTTTCACGGTATAGATCATTGACTGTTTGACTTTTTAATATATTTATGGATCACTGAAGAGAAATCATTGTTCTGAAAATTTTTTTCCCCTTTTGTTGAGTTTTGCCATGTTTCTTCACATACTTGTACGATCAAAACTGAGATTTTGGGTTTACAGAGTTGGCAGTGATTGATGCTAAAATCATTTTCTGTTTCCTTTGATTCTGTAAAGTAGGAAGAAAAATGAAATGGTGGTGAGAATCAAGTGTGTTTTCAGCTCCCACTCTGATGGTACTGGAAGCACCGCAGAGAATTTCAATGAAAACGTTGAGGAATATGTCAATTCTAGTATACGGGAAGCTCGTAAATTTGTTGATTTTCACAATTTTGTTATCTTGGTTTGATTTGGTTCCACTTTCTAACACTTCATTTTTTCTAATATTTTATAGTTGAGGTAAAGAGTGGATCAGATGGTTTTATGGTGATGATGCGGGATGGTAGGCAACTACGATGTGTCCACTTTAATCTTCAAGGATGGCGTTTGCCAGACTATTCTCCACACCCTGCTATTGTGTTGAAAACGGAAGACAGAACTGGTCTTCTCCTTCTGATTATTGTGTGTATGTGAAGTTATTTTTATGAATAACTTGGTTATGTGATCTCAAAGTGCTGTTTTATACACCTTTCATAAGGTTTTAAGATCTTGATCTGTTTATTTTTTGTTGCAGGGGAGATGCCTAGTGTTTTACATATGGCAGCAATGACCAATGTCCAAATTGTAAGCTTTTATCGTTCACTCGTTTTGGTTTATGTTTTTGTATGTTTTTCATTCATTTTATATTTTAACGTATTGTAATATATATTTAATATTTGATGCAACCTATTATATTAGTCTTTTTTAGTAATCTACAATATTTTATATAGTAATTTGATTTTCATTTTTTTAGCAAGTTTTTAAAAAATTTGAAAATTAGTTTTTTATTATTACCTTTTGAGTCTCACCATTAAACCCATAAAAATTTGTAAAAATAGTTGAGTCTCAAATAATAAACAATAAATTAGAGACTTCTTGGTATATCACCATTAAGCATGCTCTAAATAACTCTATATAACATCATTTATTTATGTGATATATTATTAGAGATGTTATATATATGATTTCTTGTAGTGTTTCTTTGACAAAATGGATGACAAAAACAAGTTCTACATGTCTAGCAAGAAGAAAGACAGCGATCCAACGTGGTTTAAAGGAGAAACAAATTTTATCATCTCAAATTTGGCCAATATTGTTGCGATGTTTGTCAATAAGTTAGAAAAATATTTAAAGGATGTACAGAACTGTCTGTTAAACAATTGGGCTAGGTACCTGCAATCTCCGCAAAAAAGAGACAGATGGTGTGAAGTGAACTGAAAAGATTGCTTAAGCCCAAAAACCACTGACGATCTTGGGAGGATTGAGCTATGGGTTGTGGTCTCCCACTGAGGATTCTGAAGCTATCTAGAAGATTGTTGACCCAATGTGTGCAAAGTTGATTGCTGCGGACAGTCTGACATGTTTGATACAACTTGTTGAAAAATATGAGTTGTATTTCTTTGCTTTCTGTGTATAGGATAAACTGCTTTAACTAGGCTAGAGCTATGAGTCTCAGTAGGCAGAAATGATTTCCTTAGTGAGTATTCATTAGTCACCCCTCTTTCTATCCCTCTTTTCTAGGACATTGTTCAAGGTTTTGGTGTTAGTAGATTTTTAAAGAAGATATTTTTGGCAAGAACAAAGGAATATCACGTTGTCTCATAGGGTCGGGAGGGGATTTTACATGTTTTTTTTTGGGCTAAATACTTCATCAGTTTTAATGCTAAATTTATGCGCTTTGTTTCTAAGACTACTTATAATGGTGAAGAATTGTGGTGTTGAAATGTTTTTTCAACTATTGAATATGCTGCAATGGTTTGTTGAAAAAAGGAGAAAGAGGTGATGTGCCGTCAACATTGCTGAAAAAAAATCAATGGCATGAATTCTAAAATTATGGTTCTCACAACGCCACATAACATAACGCGTAGTGATTAATTGTTTTTATTATCATTTTCTATAATATTTAGATAAAATATGTGTTTTATTTTTATTGGTTGCTGGGTATTATAGATTTTTTTCGTCCCCAATTATTTAAGAACAATTATGTAATAAAATATTTAATTTTATTTTAAATTTTTTATATTAAAATTTATCATTTTTTATTCTCTATAATACAAACTTGTTTCACTCAATTCAAAAACACACAAAAAATCATCTTTTCTACTATATTTTTGCTATTAGTCTATTTTCAGGGAAATTGATCCTAATAATAACCATTATAGCTCCCAAAATTTTTCTAATTATTCTTTTAACTACCAAACCCCTAACAAATATCAGCTTCAAAATCAATCATAAAATTGTATGAACAAATTTACCTCAGAACTCAAACTCAAGATGACTTGGAGAAGATACTGCATGTTAGTAAAAAAAAGGGGTCCCTAGGGATGATTGGGAGTATTGATTGTATGCATTGGAATGGAAAAATTGTCCTACAATGTGAGAAGCTTAGTTTACTTGGAATAAGGGAACAACAACTCTGATTCTTGAGGTAGTTGCATCTCATAATCTATGGATCTAGCATGCTTTTTTGGATGTCCATACATATTGAACTATACCAACTTTTTAAACCGTTCACCATTATTTGATTATGTTGAACGGGGAAGTACTCCAAAAGTGAAATTCCTCATGAACAACTGTCCGTATAATATGACATAGTATCTAGCTAATGGTATCTATCCAACTTTCTTCTAATCGATTAGACTTCCTAAAAGTGAACTAGCCAAGATGTTTGCACAACATCAGGAGAGATGTCGGAAGGATATTGAACATGCATTTGAAGTGTTACAAGCTTAATTTTCAAATCATCCGCAAACCAGCTCGCATTTGGCTATCATCATGATGTCATGTATCATATTGCATAATATTATTGTTGAGGATTGACGAGATACATATCTTCAACATTGGAACAAGTACGATCAATCTCACGTAAGCACGTCTAGTACACCGCAACCATTCTCAACCGAGATGCTATCTACATTTGCAAATTATGTGCGTGATAGATATGAATGGCAACATCACGAATTGCATCTGGTCAAACACATATGAGCAAAATTTTGAATGTTTTTTGGTTGATGAGCTTATTAAGTTTATGTGTTTTATTGTGTTCTTATTAAGTTATGTATGTTTTATTAGTTGGATTGTGTTTTTATTAAATTATGTGTGCATTGTTAATTGCATTGTATTTATATTTAAGTTTTCGTATTTTTTTTCAAATGACTCTCACTATTTCGTATTTTTTATAATTTTTATATTAAGAATATCAAAAATGAAAGTAAAATTTTAAAAAACATATAATTTAACTATTAAATATTTTAATTTTATTTTAGAAATTTAATTTTGGTTAACATTTTTTTACTAAGTAACCCTAAAACAAAAATATAAAGATAAACAAAAAATATGAAATAAAATTGGTATGATGTTGAATTTTATTAAAAAAAACTATGTAAAAGGTAAAAGTTTAGTGGGTGTTGAATTTTAAGTTAAAAGAGAGACAAGATGATATGGAAAAGAGAAGAGATGATGTGGAATGTAAAAGAATGTGTTGAATAAATCAACTGTTGTTGATAGTCTCAGTCCATGTATAGACATGTACTATTAAAATAATATAAACTAATAAAAATTACACGCATGTATTATTATTTAAGTAAATAGTATATTATACTAAGATAAACGGCCAAAATTAATCTTTTCGTCCATAACTTTTTGCAAAAATGTGTCTAGCCAAAATACTTATGCAAATTGCTTTTTTCGATGGCGATCCATCTAAAAAATTAATGGTGTCGTGTAAGAAATTAAAGGAAACAAAGGCGAGGAGTGATGTTGTTAGTAAAGCTGGTAGTCATTGTTGGAGGTGGATTCGAGATCCTACTTTGGTTCGCATAAAATAATCAACATTTAATAAATCCTCAAGTCATGAACTCGACAAAGCAATCAAATGGTCATCTCAGTCTTTAGCAACTAACTTGAGAACACTCTTTCTTAGAAATTTGGCAGAACGAGAAGTAAGTTGGGCGACACGTCATCAAAAGAAGAAATTGAATTTTTCCTAGTTCAATAAGGAAAATTTTCGAGAATCTAACAAGGTCTTTTTAGATATCTTCAAATCTAAACAAGAAGTTAATCTTTCCTATTTGAATAGGGGTGGAGATCCTTGAAAAAGGATAATCTTTTTGGCTCATTCAAACTCGAGTAATAGAATCACACTTGACCATTTTCACTTGTACAATCTCTACTTTCTCTTCTAATTTGATCAGAAACCTTGCCCCTTCCCTCTAAATTCCATCAGAGCTTGATTTAGAACGCTTTGTGCTAAATTCTGCTCGAACAGTTGGCGCTATCTGTGGAGAAGATGCCGAAGGATTTTTTAACGCGAAAGAAGCAAGAAGATCGCAAAGAAACAAAGATGTCAGGAGATGATATTACCACTCGCTCGCCAGAGAGAACGATTCTTACTCAGGAACAAACAAACTTGGCTCACGGATCACCTCTGAATTCTGTTTAGACACAAGTGAATAACCAGGAGCAATCTCGCAAAGTCACCGAACTCTCAGGATGGCCAGCGGAACCACCATTGCTCGAGGTGATGATATGAAACCTGCTAGCACTACAAGAAGCGCTAGACGAGAGAAACGCCAAACAATTCAAATGTCTCGAGGCAAAGGACATAGTTGGCAGAAACAACCTACTGCCTATGCAAAACAACCAACCAAGTGAAGAAGTACTCGCCAACGTTCAAAGGAATCTATTTGAAAAAACACCAAGTTCACAGAGAAACCACATCTCGGGACAAAGCCAGATCCTGACTCAGCATGTTCCAACATAGCAAATCCCGATAATGATGGATGCCACCACTGTTTACAGAATGATGGAAGAGATGAGGTCATAATTCTATTAAGCGACTAACTCAGCACCAGAAATTGGGTGGATCTTGGCTCAAGCCCAAAACTCTCCATTCCTCCCAGAGACTGAGCAGGATCTCGGTGAATCAGAGACCAAGATTGCTTAGTCCATTGTATGACAGACCAACGGATCCACTAGGGTTTATGAGCGCATTTAATGTCATGATGGGAGGAACGACTTACCATCCGGATCAAGAATGTGCAACATTTTGTTAACTTTTGCTGAAAATTTTGATGGGGACGTGTTGGTATGGTTCACAAAACTGTCAACAGGATCAATTGAAGGCTTAAATAAGTTGCTCATAAAAAATACGCAATATTTGTTAACCAGGATACTTCAATAGTAGAGTTACGATCTTTAAAACAGAGAATTGGCAAGCCCTTGAAGTCATATCTTGGTTGCTTCTGAAGAATAATAACTAAAGCCAAAGTCAGCGACGACATGACTATTGAAACTTTAAGAACCGAGATGATTAGAGACGAAGCTTTATGAAGGGATCTCTTCTTGAATTGACCAACTATTGTATCGGATGCCCTGTGCAAAGCAGCAAGGCATGCCAAATACATTGAAGAGAAACAAATTCTCGCAAAAACCCATAAGGTTCAACGCAAGTCTAGGGCAAAGGAGACTAAGGAAGAATAACAGAAGCCCAGACAACATAACAATCGAGGAAGAACAAATATGGCCGCGACATTCCAACTTGGCGATACCAATAGTCTGGTTGGAAGGAAGCCATGGAACAACACTTCAATCGAAGCGAGTATTGCGCCATCCACAATCGAGCCGGTCATTCGACTTCAAAATGCAAACAACTATAGGAACTACTTGCTAAAAATATAGCATGTGCGAGTTGAGTGTCTCTTATGAAGAGACCCGAATGTTTAAGAAGTATGAACGCTATACGATCAATCAAGAAGTATGAACAAAAGGTAGCAGCTGCGGTTAGACTTAAACCAACGGCTCTATCAGAGAATTTCAGACATGTAGACTTGGAATTATCTTTCTCCCCAGAAAATCTGGAAGGAGTATGTTTCCCGCATAATGACCCGCTAGTCGTCAAGCTCCGAGTTGCCAACTGTGATGTGTCTCAGATATTCATCGATATCAGAAGTTCAGTTGATTTGATTTTTAAAAAGATGTTGGACCAGATGGTACTCCCAGATCTTAGAATCAAACCAGTTGAGAAAACCTTAACCGCATTCGATGGAAGTTCAATGCACATGATAGGAACCGTGAAGCTATCGGTTTGAGCACCAACAATTAAGAGATGGATCAAGCTGTTAGTAGTCAAGAAACCACCAATTTACAATATGATCCTTGGAAATCCTTGGATTCACACAATGAAGGCAGTCCCATCAAGTTACCATTAGTGCGTGAAGATTCCAACCGACAAAGGAACTTACACACTGTAAGGAGATCTGAAGATGTCTCTTCACTGCCGAATTGAAACTACGCAACAAGTAACGTATGATCATAGTGTCTGTCAACATCAAAGCTATTACAGAACCATCCGCTCCCGAGAAGCCAGATCAGTCAATAGTCAAATTCGTAAACATTGGCTTAATGGGTTTAGTAAAATGCATTAACATTAGAGTTAACTTGAATAAGTCGATTCAAGAAAAGTTGATGAGGCTCCTAGAATATAACATGACAACATTTGCATGGTTAGTGAAAGACATGCCTAGAATCGATCCAAAAATAGCAAGTCATAAGTTAAACGTCGATCCGACTTACAAACCAATTAATTAGAAAAGGCAAAAATTAGGTCCTAAAAAACTAAAGCTGTGATCGAAGAAGTTAAAAAACTAACTTACACAAGATCTATTGTCGAAGTACAATACCCAGAATGGCTGGTCAACCAGGTCGTAGTACCAAAGAAAAATGGCAAGTGGCGAATCTGTTGTAGACTTTACCGACTTGAATAAAGTATGCCTGAAAGATAGTTTTCCCTTTCCAAATATCAACCACATTGTAGAAGCAACAACGAGGAACGAAATGCTCTCATTCATGGACGTATTCTTGGGATACAACCAGATCATGATGCACCCCGACGACATGGAGAAGACTTCGTTCATAAGTGAACAATGGACGTATTGCTACAACGTCATGCCCTTCGGTTTAAAGAATGTAGGAGCAACTTACCAGCGACTCATTAGCAAAAAGTTTACCAAAAAACTCAGCCAAACGATGGAAGTATACATTGACGATATGTTAGTCAAATTGCAGAAAGCTGAAGATAACGCTAATAACTTAGCTCGATGTTTCTGAACATTAAACAAATATCAAATGAAGCTCAACCAGGCTAAGTGCACCTTTGGGATAACTTCAGGAGAATTTCTCGGTTACATCGTCACTCAGAGAGGGATTAAAGCAAACCCGAAGTAGATTAAGGTGATTCAAGCGAGAACTCCAAAGGCTAACTGGGCGAATTACTCCGTTGAACCAATTCATCTCTCGGTCAACAGACAAATGTCTCCCTTATTATCAACTCTTATGAGCAAATAAAAGCTTCAATTAAGATGACTAATGAGAAACCACTTTTTCCAAATTGAAGGAATACTCGTCAACTCCATAGAGTCTGGTAAAGCATGAAGATAGAGAGCCACTTGACCTATACATTGCGATATCACCATTGGCAGTAAGCATCATCCTAGTTCGAGAAGATCAAGGAATCAGCATCTGATTTTCTACACAAGTAAGTCTCTTGATGGAGCCGAGTCCCGATACCCAACAACGGAGAAACTCACATTAGCAATCGTAACATTGGCAAGAAATTTACGCCCGTATATTCAATTTCACATGGTCAACATACTTACCAACAATCCATTACGAACGATCCTACACAGCCCGAACCAATCTAGAAGGTTAACCAAATGGGCCATGGAACTTAGCGAGTACAACATCGATTTCAAAGGAAGAACCAGCGCAAAATCGTAAGTTCTAGTAGATTTTCTGATTGAGTTGTCTTCTGAATTGGAACCTTTAGAGGCAGATGAATCTTCTCGAATTTCAAAACTTTTCGTTAATGGATCATCTTCATAGCATGGATCTGGAGTCGGGATCCGATTGGAAAGTCTAACTGAAGAAATAATAGAGCAATCATTCCGATTAGATTTCTTAGCTTCCAATAACAAAGCTGAGTACGAAGCATCGATGGTGGGGATCCAACTTGCGAAAGAAATCGGAGTCGTCCAAATTGAATGCTATTGCGATTCTCAGTTAGTAGTCAACCACGTCAATGGCAGTTACGACACAAGGAACAATCGGATGGAAGCATACGTAAAAGACGTCAAAGAGTTGTCAAAGGACTTAAGGTTCCAGATAAATAAGATCTCCCAAGCAAAAAACACTTCACCTGACGCATTAGCAGCCTTGGCTTTAATAACCAATCCCTTCCAAAGAAGAATTATCTTGATCGAAAGCATAGATAAACCAAGAATCCAATTACCAAAGGAAGATTTTGCCATTGTTTCGGCAATCACCGACACAAGTGAAGATCTTGACGCATAAATGCCCAACCTTCCCCAAACTAACGAGAGAATGATTGATTAGAGAGACGAGATACTTGCATATATTCTCGATGGTGAAACACCAAAAGATCGATGGATGGCGCATAGATTCTAAGCCAAAAGCACATTTTATGCATAAATCGACGACATGCTACATCATCAAAGTAATAATGGAACATTGGTTACTTTTATTCATGGAAATGAGACGAGAAGAGTGATGCAAAAAATAATACATGTTTTGAACAAGGAATTGACTTCGTCTAGTATGTCGTATTTGTTCATGCGTTGGGCAATGAATATAGGTTGGCCTCTACCATCATCTCGGCAAAAGAGATTCTTGCTCATCATGACTGATTACTTCTCTAAATAGGTCGAAGTTGAAACATATTCTCATATAAAGGATAAAGACATTGTTAAATTTTTCTGGAAAAATATAATATGCGGACATGGTTTACCCTATAAAATTGTTACGGATAATGGTTCTCAATTCATCTTGGCAAAATTTGTCAACTTCTGCGATAAGTGGAATATCCAAGTCAGTCACTCCACACCTTGGAATTCATAAGGCAACAGGCATGCAAAGGCGACAAACAAGCACATCTTGGATGGAATCAAGAAAAAACTCGAGGAAAAGAAGGGCAATTTGTTTTACGAGTTTGATGGAGTGCTTTGGTCTCATTGCACAACACCAAGATCTTCAACCGGCTGCACTCCTTTTTCTCTATCTCACGGAATAGAAGCACTTGCCTTAGCCAAAGCCACCATTCCGACTTTGTACATAATCCATTCCCCTGAGATGACGATTCTAAAAATGACACCATGAAAACAAGTATTGATGACTTGGAAGAGCAGCAAAATGACGCCTTACTCTGAGTACAAAACTACCAATAACAAGCCCAAAGTACTACAACAAGAAAGTAAGAGGACACCACTTTTCTGAAGGAGATCTTGTACTATGAAAAGTATTTGAGAACACAGCCAAATTAAACGCTGGAAAACTTGGCGCTAATTGGGAACGATCCTACGTAATCTACAAAGTCATCATATCCGGTGTGTAAGAGATAGCAACAATGGAAGGAGAGATGGTTCCACAGAGCTAAAACTCTATCAACTTAAAGTGATACTACTACTAAAGCTATGCCAACTCGGCGTCCACCATGCATCAACCGGTGCCCCTATAATCTCTTAATTATGTAATAAAAACTACATTTTGGCTTGATCACTTTGGGGTACATAGGTAGCCTTCGGGTGCTGCTATAACTAAATAAAACCTTTATAAGTCGCCAACACGGCACTCGCCAAAAAAAGGAGAAGAAACATCCAGGCATATTACCAAAACTACCGATACCAAGTTCTCACAAAAGACGAAACATAGTTTTGTACATAAAGTCAAGATTTATTTTCGACTAGAGACAAAACCTAGTTTTGTACATATACACGAGAACGAGTTCTTACAAAATACAAAATATAGTTTCGCACAGAAAGTCGAGATCTTTTCTCGCAAAGAAAAGACATAGATTTGTACAGAAATGACGAGACTGAGTTCTCGCAAAAGATAAAACATAGTTTTGTACCAGAAAGTTAGGATTTTTCTCTCGCAAAGACAAAACATAGTTTCATACATAAATGACGAGGCCTAGCCCTCTCTAAGAACGGAATGCGAATATGGATTCCTAAGAATTGAATCTCCAAAAGTAACTTCAAGATTCAACTCTTGAATAATCTTTAAACCCAAGTCTTAAAATCTCAGCTTGACAAAAAAAAGAGCTTATGAGTCTAACTCTCACAAAAGCCTAAATTGCGGGTTTACGCCTAAACATTTTGAGACCCTAGCTCTCTTTTTCATTAGCATAAGAGTTCTGTGAACTTTTATCTATTGTGCCCGAGTTGTTGACTTGGCATAATTATGAAAGCAAACCCAATTGTTTTCAAATATTTTATTTCTTTAGTAAACTAAAATCGCCACAATCAAAAGTATCAAAAATAAAATGAATAACCGAGTTCATTTCATATCTTTTCAGTAGAAAGAATCTTTACTAAACAAAGATTACAACAATTGCAGACAACTCTAAAATCAAAAACAAGGAAATCTCCAGAGCCTAGTCAAAGAAAAGTCTACATGCTTTTGTGAATCAAGTCTCACCACCAGCACGGGAGGCCTATTCGATCTCGAACACCAGAACAACCAAGTCTCTAGGAAGAAGCGCAGTCAAGGTCTCCCTGTTGAAAATTTCCTTGAACTTTCCCAACTCGGCGTCCACGTAATTAGAAACCATCGGAGGGATGTTCAAACTCCAGCGCGACAACAACTAAAGAACATTGTTCAAACTGGTGTATTGGGCGAGCGAAAGTTGAGCAGCCAAGTTAGCGTCAAGATCATTAAAGCGAGCAACAATCTCTTGAAGTGTCCGAAGAGTTGATCACGAAGATCCTGAAAGATCTTCAGCTACTCGGCATTCAAAGATTAACCGGAAGCCGAATCATCATGAAACAATAATTTGCTGGAAACTGAAACGATGAAAGAGGGTAATCATTAATTAGCTCGTTAAACCGCCCCAGTAATCCAATCACTGGTTGACACGTGGAGAAAAGATTCCATAAGCAGGTAACTAACTAACTCGGAAATTCACAGACTATTTTCCGAGTCTCGGGGGGGGGGGACAATTGTTGGAGGTGGATTCGAGATCCTACTTCGGTCCACAGAAATAATCAACATCCAATAAATCCTCAAATCATGAACTCGGCAAAGTGACCAAAGGGTCATCTCGGTCTTTAGCAACTAACTCGGGAAGACTCCTTCTCGACAATTCGGCAAAACGAGAAGGAAGTTGGACAACACATCATAAAAAAAAAGATGAAATTTTTTTTATTCCAATAAGGACTATTTTCGAGAATCTAGCAATAATCTTTTAGATATCCTCAAATCTAAACAAGAATGTAATTTTTCCTATTTGAAATCAGTTGTAACCGCCTCTATATCTTATAAGTATGAATGGATCCTTGAAAAAGGATCATTTCTTTGGTCCATTCGAACTCGAGTAATAGAATTACACTTGACCATCTTTTACTTGTGCAATCTCTTCTTTCTCTTCTAATTTGATCAGAAACTTTGTCCATCTTCCCTTTAAATTTTATCAGAGTTTGATTTAGAACTCATTGTGCTAAATCCTGCTCGAACAGTCATGATAAACACAAAACCGATATTTCTCATCAACAAAGCTACGGTATTTTACCAATAATAGCTTGGATGGATTTGGGAGTATCAATTGCTAATCAGGCATTGTAGTATCGCAGTTGCTACAAAAATGAGCTTTTTATGTTAATTAAGTTGGAAAATTACATTGTTGCTTCATCACCATGTGTCTTGAGTGAGTTTAGATGAAAAAGAAGTTACTTGTTGTAATTGTCACACGTTTAGCTTTTCCCTTGTGTTAATTTGACGCCTCATCTAAAAATTATAGATCCTATACATATAGGAAAGTTCTAATATGATTTGTGGTTTGGATTACTAATAATAATGTTGTTTATTATAAATGATGTTAAATCATATATAATGTGTCATTTGAAAATAAGTGACTCTATATTATCATTTATCTGTGTGATATATTATGTTATATATATGATTTTTTGTAGAGTATGATCAATAAAATAATGGCTTATTTATGCAAAAGTTATATAAAATTTGCTAAGTTGTATTGTTCTAATTGTTTGATTACTAGTTTGAGTTAAGTTTTACAGCTTATGTGTCAACTTTACATGCCTCTTTTTTTTGGGCTAAACTTTACATGCTTCTAAGATATTGAATTGTTAAAGAAAGTAGAGACTCATTATTTTAGTATAAACTCTTTGGATTTCAAAAAGTGTTATTTTCTATATATATATATTTTTTTTTTGTCAACTTTATTATAATTAGATCGATAAGACGCGATCAAAGCTTTTTCTTGAATATTTCATATAAACTTAAAAAACCAAAAATATTCGGTAATTTTATCTTTTTTCTTTAATTAATCAGATTTCTATAATTTAGTTTTCACTATTTGTTTACACTTTCCTTTTTTCAATAATATCACACTAAAAATTGAATGCCCGAAGTCACAAGTCAATTTATAATCTCTTTATACATTAATTAGTCACTAATCATGTAAAAAAAGCAAAATACATTAATTAGTTAATATACATTGTAAAGGAAAATTCATGACTGTAATAAAGACAATCAATCTTTTAGAAACAAGATTTGTGAAATGGAGGAATATATAATACTGTATATGATTAAATGTACATAGCTAAAGAGATGGAATCATCACATTGAGTATTCAATGAATCCTAGTTATGATTGGTAATGCGATTTTACCAATCTGTATAATGTACATAATAACTTTTTTTTTTGCAAGTGACCTTTACTCTAGTGGTAGATGATAATTTTATTAAAGGCAGACACATTTGATGTTTCGGGATTGAATCTCGTCAACTACATTATGCGGGAACTTGGCTAATAGATCGGCCAGTTGTGATCCAATGTTGACAAAAAAAAAACCTTTTCTAATATGCAAATTTTTTCCTTCATCTTTTATTAAAAATTTATTTTCAATATTCATATTGCATATAACCAATATTTAATATATATATATATATACATATATGCAATTAATAACCAGTAGTTAATCTAACTAATATCTTTGATAAATACTTACCTAATCTAATCCATGCAACCAATTATAATTATGTGATTTATTAATTCTAATGAGTCTCTAATAAATATTTTATATCCATGCAACCAATTATAATTTTATAATTTTATAAATACAACAAATATTATTTATGAATACAACAAATATTATTTATAAAGTCTAAAATGTGAGTTTAAATGTAATAAATTGCAAGAGGTTTTTAGTTAGTTGCACATGGTAAGTCTACTAAAAACTGGTATATTTTTACATTCAGAGATCGAATCACATTGTCTATATTATGTTAGAATTTGGTTAATGGGCTATTCAGTTATGTTTCAATGTTGACAAAAAAAACTGTAATAAGTAGTTATTTAGTCAAATGCTTAAAAAACAGTTATTTTAGAATTTTAGTAATCACAAAAATATTGTCCACACATATTTCTGTAACCAATAAATTAGTTTATCACAACGACACCACATATACAATTTTTGTGGGTTGCAATACGATGTCTTTCTCAACCTAATTATGCCTAGGCTTTTGTTACTTTGGATTAGGCAATATTCTTTGGCTTTAAGCAATTAATGGCTTCAATAAAAATGGAGTACGTTAAGATGAGCAAGAAATGTGTTTTGGCTGTAATGGTAATAAATGTGTCTTGGATTATATGGCATGTTTGGAAAGAAAGAAATGATTATTATTCTTTTTGATATTAATATTGACCCACATGCCCTCGTCTTTCCGACGCAAATTATAAAAAATGGTTTTCTGCTAGAAGCGAATTACTGGTTTCTAAGAAACCCTTAGAAATTAGTATTTCTTCAAAATGATCACCAGACAACGATCCTCTCTACAACAAATCCAAATTTCATAGGATATAGATGCTTTGTGAACGGATACTGGAAAAGTACGAACCTCCAACCCGGGTTGGATTGGATTTATTTTCCAAATTCAGTAGTTAGAGTGTGCACGGGTACTCAGAGAGTCCATCAAAGTCTTCCAGTCCTTTATTCAGAGATTGAAGCTCTCTTTTGGCAACAGAATCATTGTTGACACTTCAAATGACGGAAGTGGAATTCTCGGCGGACTCCGAGATAGTATTTAAGATACTTAATCATCCGGAGGAGTCGCCAGCTTTCTTACCATACTAGGAGGAACTCTCGAGGCTAAGTTCTATGTTTCGTTTTATCTCTCTTTCTGTCATTTCTAGATCTTTTTATCACAAAGTTGATTCTCTCGTTCGGCATAATAGAGTGGTGGTTAATAGTTTACTGATATAATTTTTCAGTCCTTTGGGTTTTTTATTAATATATTGATGCTGACAAAAAAATGTAATGGTAATAACTATTTTGTGTCAAGTGGGAGATTCTTCAACATTCTACTTGTAGTAATAAGAAGAACATAGAGGTTACATGACATGAATCTTCGAGATTCACTAACGGTGGATTAAATTGACTCTATGAATGTTGGCTAATTATCTCTTTTGGTTATAAAAAACCTTTATGTTATTTTATTTATTCTCATTATATTATGAGTCTTTTTAGTAGATGTAATTAATTTTCTTTATCTATTTGTGTTTTAATTTACAGACAAATCACTTCAATAAGTTACACTCACAAGGGATACACGTGTTAAATTAAAATGAGATATCATAATTGTTGCAACTTGAAAATCATGTTATTGTCGAATTGATTATTATGCCAATCATAGAACATTATTAAAAAGATTACAACAAAAGACCTATGTAAAGAGAATGAGAGTCGGTTAGAATCTAATCAAGGTTCATATATATGAAGATCTAATATGTTGTCATGATTTGATAAGGATGGATATTCGGATATTTAGAACACGATTTGATAAGAATGGATAGTTAGATATATAGAAGTTTATGTGAAGAATTACATTGCAACTATAAGGCTCATGTGTGTTGATGAATACATAACAATTTATCTTTTGACATGTGCACATAATATGGTATAATGTTTTGTTGCAATAATCATTGGACATTCATAGGAATAATTAAAAAGAAATTTCATGAAGTCCTTGAATCATACTTTTTACTCGCTGGTAAATTAATGCCAAAACCATTGTAATAAGACCTCAAAAAGATACCTCAGACTTTAAGTTCAAATCATTGTTATTGGTGATATTTCAAAGGATATATAAGAGTTATATATGGACAGGAACATCACTATTTTGGAACCGATATGGCTACACAAGTCTTAACATTTTGGCAATATGTGATGAGTACATGTTATTCAAATATGCGTGGATTGAAGTTCTTGGATTAGCTCATGATTCAAGAATGTTAATGATGGCTATGAATGAAGATCCAACTTTTCTTACGTCTCCTTTATAAAAATACAATGTTGTAGTTTTTTTATATGAAATTAAAAAAAAATTTATTGCCCCATATCAAGGAGCTCCAAAATATCATCTCCTACTATTTCAAGCTGGTTTACCACCATTTAATTAATAATAGACTTTTAACATGTTGCATTCTTCACTTCACTTTGCTATTGAACGTATTTTTGTGTGTAGAAAATAAATGGAGAATTTTATATGATTACCCTAGATATAATAAGAATATACAAAATAAAATAATTCAATGTACAATAGCGTTACACAATTTCATTCGGATTTCAGAAATCATGGTTATTGATTTTGACCAAGTATCACACGAAAATATGTATGAGCAAGAAGATAACTATGAAGATCAAACAACACTATAAGTCGAGGTGGAACAAGATACAATATAAACTGAAGAAGGAAATATAAATCGATAAATGAAAATTATAAGAAATGAACTTTTATCTAAGATTTAGGTTATTAGATATTTTATGTATCATGAATCTATTAAAATTAATTATCTTTTTTGCAATAAATATGTTATAGTTCTTATAATATTTAGAATATATATCTTCAAGGTATTATATATGTATATATTCTCAAATCATTAGTTTCTTAAATATAAGAAATATCTATGATATACTAGAAATCTTTTAAAGAAATTAAAATTTGTATATTAGTAATTATAAACAGCGATTCAGCAAAAGTTATCCAATCATCATTGAATTTTCCAAATTTTTATTATGCAAGTTTTTGTTTATCGATTTTATTCTTCAACATTATTTTATTTATATCACTATGCAATTATGCAACATTGCCAATCGGAGCTATATATATAAAAAAATTTTTGTCAACAGTTGCACCGACAATATTTAGTAGATCTATATAACTCAAACTTCTAACCTCTAAAGTCAAACAATATTACAAGGAGTAATGTGATTCTTTAGAGTCACATTCTAATGAAAAAATTGTAGAGATGGACATTTAACTATTTGACCCAAAACATCAAAAGCGGAGACAACTTTATGTAAATGTCTAAGAGTAATTTGGTGGTATACATTGAGTTGTTGGATGAGTGGTGTTATTGTTGTGCCTTAAAACACATACGTTAAATATGTTATTGCCAAAAAAGGTTAAACTCAAACTAAAAATAACAAAAACATTTCTATGGTCACTGCAGTTCAGCTTCATATCTGATGTGTCTAATCAAAAACATATAAAAGATATTAAAAAAAAGCCCTTATTTAATTTTGTAGGTAATCTTTGCATGCATGTGATATATAGAGTAGATCTCATGCTTATGATTCTAGAGAGAAAATATCGTGAAATACTGATTAAACAAGTCCGAGGGAAAGAAAAGTGATAAGTAGAGGGAGAGAGAGGATGCATGCTAATAAAAGTTGAAAAGAGAAAGAGACAAGAGATGCACGAGCGTCTTGAATTCATGCCTTGTTTTTTTACTGCATCTCCACTAATTGGACCACCTCCTCTTTCGCTAGAGCTTTGTAGTCAGTATACCATACAAAAATCCATCATCATCAACCATTCAATGGCTAAATTACAGTTCTTAAATCAACATCAACATAATAGAATCTAACCATAATAGAATCAAACCAGCAATTTGGAAGTTATCTTTACTTCTGAGTGGACCATTAATTTATTACTCAAACCATTTCCAGTTACTAGATGAGCTCAACGAAGAATCATAATAGAAGAACCTTATCAAAGTCATATCATGCTAAAGAGATGTTTGGATAAACATGTGTGTGAGTATGCATGGAAGCAAACGTGGGAATTACACGACAGATTTGAATTTGGAAGTGAAATTAAATGATGACAAAGTTAAGAAGAAAATATCCCTTTCCTTGACATTGACAAGTATATGTTCCTCTCTCAGGACTTCACTTCACGTGCCTCATCTTCTCATTATTATCTCCTCTTTTTTTTTCTTTGTGTTGAAATCCTAATCATCATGTATCTCCTAAAATCAGTAGGATCAAGAAAAATAGCATTAGGTTATTAAGGGCCCAATATGGCCTATGGTCGAAAGAAGAATTAATAACTAGGCCTTTAATGAGTCTCACTGATATGCATCAATGTTTTTCTTGGCACATTTCCCACTCTCCATTCTTAGGACATTATAATAAAAGGTCAACGGTTTATTTTCATCTCAAATTTTTGATATAATAATATATCAACATATATTTAGATCATTTCTCTAATTCTATCTAATGTATATATGCAAGGTTTACTTTCACCCAAAATTAGATAATGACTATCTAATTCTACACATAGTATACGAAATCTATCCAATTGCACAAATTGCTGGATAATTATGGTTTTGTTGTAAACTACAATTAGTTATGATCTTAAGCGATAAATTAAGCAAACCTAAACAAATTTTAGAACCGATTAAATCTCAAATAGACAATATTTATCCTAACCAGCCTAGATTCGGTTGTTTATTTGAGATTTGGTCGGATTTAGGTTTGGTTAATTTATCATTTAAGATCGTAAGCAATTGTTTGTTTACTACAAAAGCATAATTATCCAGAAACTTGTGTAACTGAATAGATTTTGTATACTGTATGTGGAATTCGATAGTCATTGTTTAATTTTGGGTGCAATTAAGTCTTACATATATTTTAGATGGAATTAGAGAGAAAATCAAAGTATAGGTTGATTTGTTGTTATTTCAAAACTTTGGGGTGGAAGTAGACCATATAATAAACTGCAAAGTAAGACATCTTCTCTTATTCATGATTTAATTGGAAAAAATAGTATTTTGTTTGCATTTCAATTTTAGTTTATACTTTATATATGTTGTGAAATTGTATAGACTAGAGAAACAAGAACACTTGATTGGAAAGCGCCGATCCCAATGCTTAATTCGCTTTATTTATATAAATTTTTCTTACAAAACTCTTATATAAGTTTCTTACAAACACAAATCAAATTCTCACTCACACTCTCAATGAATCTCTCAAGATCTTTTTCTCTCTCAGATTCACAACTCTTTCTGCAAGGATTAGGAGTGTCAGCCGCCGCTCAACCCTCCATACATCCTTTATATACTAGACCTAGACCTAGTATCTCTATGTGATCAGTCAGAAATGGAAACACTTCATCTTATGGCAGTTTCCATTTCTATCGCACTCACAGTCATCTGTCTTGACAGACACCTGATAACTAGGCTTCATACTTCATTCTGGTTCCTTTCGTGGAGTTTCTCTCTGTCTAGTCATTCATGCATCTTCAATCTCCCCCTTTTTAGCTCAGTTTATTCGTCAAACACTTCATAGATCTGTTCCAAAACAAATCACAAAACAGCATACTACCATACAACACATCATATACTTACAATCAGTACAATTAAAACAGAGAGTCACAAAAGGAGATTCAGGGTAGAGTTCAATATGCCAATCCCAACATAAATATTACAGCCCGCAAATGTTAAACAAAATATTGAAGTTCTTCGCGAAAGTAAGCAGCAAAAGACATTAGTCCGATCAAACTAAAACTTCAAAACAAAAGAACTCCCCCATAATCTAAACTCCCCCATGATTCCATGATCACACATCTGACTTTGTGTCGTCTCCCCCTGTTTGACAACACAACTAAGTTAAAACATCACTTTCTAATGTAATAGAGAAATACAGTTGCGAATATGCCACTTACCTGGTGTGAGCAATAATTCCAACAGTTGAATCGCTTGCTTATGACCTTCTGTATCTGCTTAGCTGAAGGAGATTTCTGTTGCTACGAGTTTGAACCTTGACCCTTTTCACTAGCTTGTTTCTACTTTTCTGTTATCATAGCCTTAGTTTTTGGTTTCTGAGGACGAGGTGGACAACTTGATGTGCCTGTCTTGACCGGAATTAGTTGTTGTTTGGAGAGCAGATTAATTAGCAAACTGGGGTATGACAGCCAGAACTTGGAGTCTGGATTATGAGCAACTTCCAACACATGATGAAAGACAATCTTGCCAAGATCAAACGGCATTCCCTTGAGCAACATGTATAAAATGCAAGCTTGCGTCTTGTTTCTGTAGGACAAATTGTTAGTAAGGTACCAGTTTTGACAGCAGATCTTGTAAAGATACCTGTATTCCTTGACAAAGGAGGATGAGATAATTCCTTTCCATATCTTGACAACACCGTTTGTGAGAGATGCAGCCAGATCATCATCAGAGACATGAACCATCTTCTCCAAAGTTCCTGAGTCGTCCACATCAGAGAGACCAAACAGAGCATTCACCAGTGAGGCAGAGAACTCAAACTCACATCCATGGAGGTTCACCATCACAACTTTATCAGTGGTTTTTGTAGAAGGTAACGCAGCAAAGAACTCTAGCACTAATTCACGATCATAGGTTGAATTCTCTGTCACAGTTCTTAGTAAACCAACTTTTTCAATAATTTCCTTAACTTTTGCTTCCTTAGCAAAATCAAACACACTCTCCTCTAAAATTTGTTTTTGAGTGGAGAAAAGTACCTTTCTGCGACCAATGAAGCATTGGGAGGTATAAAAACTTCTTCTTTGATCTTGGGAGCATGATATGTGTGCTTGGTTAATAATCGCTTGCTCGGAAGGATCTCTGTTTGAGTCTGACGACGTTGGCAGAGTCGAGACGAGATTGGTGGAGCAGATGTAGTCTCTAAGAGTTTAGCCAGAGACGTGTCAGTTGAATCTTCAGACAGATGTAACACCGGAGGTTGTCAATCGAAGGCGTTTTCTCTGATTGATTTTTCAGCAGGGGGATCTTGTACTTGGCGCAACGGTGATGAAACAGGAGACACTTGAGTCGCTGGGGAACTTGAAGAGACAGGAGGAACCTGATTTTGAACTGTCGCTTTAGATGATGTGAGAGGTTTTCTCCCTTCTGGTTATTAGTTCAGGTTGGACTGCACCGGAGACTTGTTCTCTATAGAGGCGGCAACGTTCTCTGGACCTAGGGTTTTGCTTTACAGATGCGGTGGTTGCATGTGTGAGGAAGAGGATGAGTCACCTTCTGAACAAGGAGGATCTGTGTGTGGCCAACGAGCCTTGATAGAGATGAGAGAACAAATTTCATGGCGATGCTGAAAATCTGAAGTGGAGTTCGTGAGAGAAAAGAACGATTTGGAGAGTTTTCTTTTCTGATGGAAGCGTGTTTGGGAGTGACAAGACAGTTGCACTCCCCTATGTAGATGAAGAAACCCTAGTTTTTCTTTTCCCTCTAATATTACTCGTATCATATTCCTCTCAAGTTGGGCCTTGCATAGCCCATTGTCTTAGTCCTGTTAACTTAAGAAACACACAGATCACTGAAACACACAGGGCCTTGACAGGCCAAATAAACCACCAATTTACTGAGAGGATACATTTAATTAAACTCGATTCCATAGTTTAGTGACCCAAGACATTATCAAATCATGTGAATCCCTTTTTTCAATTAAATTTACAGAACTGATAAATTTTGGAATTATTTTACCTTTAGAGCTTTGTTCCATAGAGAGTTGTGTAATGAGCTGATAGACAGACTAAACTTATAGCCATTGTCTAGTACATTGATTTTCTTCAAGTCTACACCATATACGTGATTGGCTTATACGGCTAGTCTTTCACCAGTTATACCTTTATCATGTGTATTAGACAGCATCCAGATTCTGGTTATTGTGCAACAGGCAGCTGAAATTTCCTTTAGAAAGGTATCTGACTGTGTGCGAGGACCCCTTTTCCTTTTTTTGCTAGTCCTTTACAAATAAGAGCACACACTGGGTTGAACAGATCTTTGCTTGTCTTTAGTTGATGCTCACGGTTCAACATACAGAACATAAATATCACTTGACTTCTCAATTTATTGTTTGTCTTACACAACACTGCGTCAATGAAAGACACAGTGCTGTATCAGAGACATCACATTGGCTATCAATCAGCTGATACAATTGCTCTCCTCAGCTTTTGGACCTCTTGTGTCACAGTAACCTGTTTCCAAATAAATCTTTAAACAGAATGGCATGACAGGTAGCTATTTTCCACAGCGTGCAGAATATCGTATATACCATCAACTCTAGAGGTTTGTCTGTATAGTATAGCCATTGTCATATCCCTGTCAACACTTTACACACCCGAGGAACAACTTAGTTTTCACAAACACCAATAGCAAACCTTAACTGAATAAAACAGTTAAAGTTTAGTGGTTTAGTGAAAATATCAGCTAGTTGAAATTCTGAATTCACATAATCGATAACGACTAGTTTCTCCTCAATTAGTTCTCAAATAAAATGATGTCTAATCATAATATGTTTAGTTCAAGATTGTAGTACAGGATTTTAGCAATATTTATGGCACTTTGATTATCACAGTGAATAAGTAAGGGTCTAAAAGGAGTATCGTAATCATCAGCCATCTGTTTCATCCATAAAAGTTGTGTACAACAGTTTCCAAGGGCAATGTATCCAGCCTCTGCTGTAGACAATGATACACTATTTTGTTTCCGACTTAACCAGGAGATCAGATTATTACTCATGAAAAAACAGCCACCACTAATACTTCTTCGGTCATCTAGCCCAGTTAGCATCACAGTATCCTACCAGCCTATTGTTTGTGTCTTTGGTGAAGTAGATACCCAAACCAACTGAGTTTTTAACTTACTTGATAATCCTATTGACCGCTAGAAGATGTGATTTCTTAGGTTTAGTCTGATATCGATCACATACACCCACAACATAACCCAGATCCGAACGACTGGCTGTCAAGTACAGCAAACTTCCAATCATACTCCTGTAGAGTTTCTCGTCAACATCTTCACCTGACTCATCCCTTGACAAGCTTCTATGTCGTGGTCATAGGGGTTCTAGATCCTTTACAGGATGCTAAACCAAAACGGTTTATCAAGTTTTTTTCATACGTACTCTGACTGACAAAGATTCTTGCATCTGTTTGTTTCACTTGAAGACCCAAGAAATAGCTTAGTTCACCACACATGCTCATTTCAAATTATTGAGTCATGACCTTGACAAAGTCATTTACAAACTCTTGATTAGTAAAACCAAACACAATGTCATCAACATAGATTTGTACTACCATGAAATCTGTGTCTGAACCTTTAATAAACAGTGTCTTGTCTACATTTCCACGGGAATATCCGTTTCTAGTAAGAAATGTGGCCAATCTCTCATACCATGCTTGAGGAGCCTGTTTCAGACCATACAATGCTTTGTGAAGCTTGTAAACATATTCAGGATGTTCTAGACTTTAAAATCCCTTAGGTTGCTCCACATAGACCTCTTCTTGCAACCAACCATTCAAGAATGCACTTTTAACATCCATCTGATAGAGTTTGAACTTATGTTTGCAAGCTATCCCTAACAGAAATCTGATTGATTCAAGTCTTGCTACTGGTGCAAACGTTTCATCAAAATCAACTCCTTCCACTTATGAGTATCCTTGAGCCACTAAGCGAGTCTTATTGCGGACCACAACCCCATTTTCATCTATCTTATTTTTGAAGATCCACTTAGTGCCAACAATATTCACACCTTCTGGTCTAGGAACTAATTCCCAAACATTCAGTCTTTGGAAGTTACATATCTCTTCTTGCATTGATTCAATCCAAAACTCATCTTGAAGAGCTTCCTTGTGATTTTTTGATTCTGTGACAGAAACAAAGTATGCAAACTGAATCAGCATAATGTCTTTTCTTCCCTCAGACAGGTCTTTGAAGTTTATCTGTTTTCCTCTTGTGATTCTACCACTATGCAGTTCTCCAATTACATCTTCCTTAGAGTGGTTTATATGAAATTCTAGGTCCTTCTGATCTTAATCCTCTTTCTGTGAATTTGAATCTGATTCAATGACATGTGATTCTGATTCATCAGAATTAGTGGGTAGGACTTCGAGCATGGGTGAGGATGCGTCATCGAACACAACATTGACAGTTTCCTGAACAACTAGAGTATGTTTATTGTATACTCGAAATGTTGTGCTAGTTCCTGAATAACCAAGAAAGATGCATGTGTCACTTTTAGAATCAAACTTTCCGAGTTGATTTTTATCATTCAAGATATAGCACACACACCCAAAAACATGAAAATAGCTGACAGTTGGCGTTTTTCCCTTCCATAGTTCATATGGTGTTTTGTTTGTGTCTTTTCTGACATACACCTTGTTTATGATGCAACAGGCTGTGTTAACAGCCTCGGCCCAAAAGTGATTTGCTACACCATTTCCATGAAGCATAGTTCTGGCCATCTCTTGAAGAGTTATGTTCTTTTGTTCTACTACACCGTTCTATTGTGGTGTACGTGGAGCTGAGTATGTGTGAATGATACCTTGGGTTCCACAAAACTGCTCAAACACAGCACTTTGAAATTCACCACCATGATCACTTCTAATGGTCTTGATTCCATTGCGTTCATTCTTAAGTTGTAGCGCCAGAATTTTGAAACTGTCTAAAGTTTCATTCTTTTGCCTCAGAAATCTGACCCATGTATATCATGAAAAATCATCAACCATCACCAGTATATATTTCTTTCCTCCTAAACTCGTTACTTGAATTGGTCCCATCAAATCCATGTGCACCAATTCGAGAGGTGTTGTGTATTTTACATTCAGAACAGATCTACGTTGGGTCTTGACTTGTTTTCCCATGTTGCATGGTCCACAAATGAACTCCTGAGAACTTTGAAACTTTGGTAACCTGCAGACAACCTCTTGATTTACGAGTTTCACCATTGTTCGATAATTCATATGCCCCAAACACTGGTGCAACATCTTTCTTTCATTCTCTTGAAAAGCACTTAGACATTACTTTTCAGAAACCCACATATAGCAATCATTGTCAGATCTAATTCCCTTCAGCACAGCAACTCCCTGAGTGTTGTAAGCCTTGCATCCAAGCTTGGTAAAAGTTATGATCACACAGCTGGCTGATGCTGATAAGATTTGGTTTCAAGCCGTCAACAAGATAGACATCTCTTAACTCAGGCCGTAAAGGTCCACTTGTGTCTCTTTTTCCCTTGAGTTCACCTTTCGCACCTCTTCCAAATGTAACTTTACCACCATAACCTTTCAAAAAATTTAGCATATTTTCTTCAGTACTTGTCATGTGTCTTAAGCAACCACTACCAAAATACCAGTCACTTGTCACACTTCCCTGATTACTTTTATCAGCAGTGAAAGCTACTTGATAGTACAGATCCTGCTTCTTAATCCATGCTTTTCCAGACTTCCTAGAATCTTTATGGTATCTCTGTTGATCTATGATACTGTCAATACGATTCTGAAACCAGTAGCATTGAGATTTGATATGTCCAAGTTTACCACAATGCCAGCAATGAGGAAGTTGATATCTATGATCTGTGCACATATGCCTGTTACTTTCTTTGCAGCCATACCACTGATTTTGATTAAACCACAGTCTTTTTCCGGTCTGCTGTTTCTCCCCAAACCTCTGAAGTTGCCTGAACCTGCTTCGTTGTACTCCCTTCTATTGCCTATAAGCCCTGTAATTCTGATTGTATTGTATCTTTGAGCAGTCCTTTGATTAGATACGAATCTCGAACGGGTTTGATCCTTATTGTGAATGGTTTCCCTAACCACTCTTTCAGCATTTTGGTGTGATGTTGATCCTATGTCAGTGTTACTTGCTTTAACAAACACAATACTTTCTGTTGTGTTTTCTGCTCCACGATATCCTAAATCCCAGTTACCTTTGTCAGTTTTTTCATACTGTAGGAGTTTGTCGAGATTCTTTGTACCACTTGACAGCAACTTGATATTTTTGAGTTGTCCTGATAGTCGACCCTATAACTCTTGATTCTTGGTTTTCTCATGCTCAAGTTCTGTCTCCAGCTTTTGTAATTGTCTCTTCAACCTTTCTGTCTCAGTCATTAATGAGAGGTTCTTTTCTTGAAGTTTTACCAGGTTCCTGCACACAATCTGCATTTCATCAGCATGTGATAATCCTAAGTCATCCTTATCTTCCGTATCCTCATCTGATTCTGAATTATGAGCAGTGAAGTTGACGTATGTTTATTCCTCTTGAACAGTCCCTTTGTCATTTGTCATTTCAACTATATTGAAGTTAGCACAGTATGCTTCCAGGTCATTGTCATTTTCTTCATCTTCTGTGTCACTCTCACTCCAGCTGACAAGAGTATTCTTGTCCTTTTGTTTAAATGTACTCACATATTTTGACTTCATATGACCATAGCCTTGACACTCAAAACACTTTAGAGTCATCTTCCTTCGAATAGTAGGACAATCAGCTTTTAAATAACCATAACCTTGACACTGTTTGTCAGAACTTGGTTGCCTTTTGTCATTTCCCTGTTCGGCCTACACTCGATTGTCCCTCTTTTGACCTCTTTCAAATTTTCTGAGATGTTTCTTGACAATCAATCCAACTTGATCTTCCAGATCAGCCATAGGCAGCTTTGATTTTTCTTCAGCAATTAGAGCCACTCCTTTCTCATGATGTGGTTCTACTCTCTTATTGAGTTGAATTTCATAAGCTTGCATCATACCAACCACTTGTGCAAAACTCATATTGTCAGGATTTTTTGTTACTTCAAGCGCAGAACGATGTCCATGAAATTTAGGTAGAGACAACACAGAAATTTCTTCACCAGTTTTTTGTCTTTATAAGTTTTACCAAAACCAGTGCCTCGTGCGACAGAGTGCTGAGCTTGCTACTAAATCCTTGTATCGTTTCATGTTCATCCATTGTGAGAGCTTCAAACCGAGTCGCCAGCATGTAAATCCTTGTTCTTTTAACACTGGATGTTTCTTCAAATGAAACTTGCAGTATATCCCATGCCTATTTCGTGGTTGTACACCCCTGAACTTGATTGAACTGATTTGGAGCCAGAGTGTTGAATATGGCTGACAGAGCCTTGGAGTTAAACTTCAATTTTGTCTTCTCCTCTGCTGTCCAGCTCTTCCTTGGTTTTGGTACGACATCATCTCCAACCTTCATTGTTGGTGGTGTCCACCCATCTTCAATAGCTCCCCAAGCTTCTTCATCAATACCTTTGATGATCAAAGTGATTTGAACCTTCCAGTGACCATAATTATTTGGATCTAGCACTAACGGCTCTCCCATTGTCACAAACTGTGGCTTCCCTTCCATACTTCCCTCATGACCACACTTGTTTTGGTTAGGTGAATGGCTCTGATACCAATTGAAATTGTATGGACTAGAGAAACAAAAACACTTGATTGGAAAGCGCCGATCCCAACGCTTAATTCGCTATATTTATATAAACTTTTCTTACAGAAGTTTTATATAAGTTTCTTACAAACACAAAACGAATTCTCACACACACTTTCAATGAATCTCTCAAGATCTTTTTCTCTCAGAGATTCACAACTCTTTCTGCAAAGATTAGGAGTGTCAGCCGCCGCTCAACCCTCCCTACATCCCTTATATACTAGACCTAGACCTAGTATATCTACGTGATCAGTCAGAAATGGAAACACTTCATCTTATGGCAGTTTTCATTTCTATCGCACTCACAGTCATCTATCTTGACAGACACCTGATGACTAGCCTTCATATTTCATTCTGGTTCCTTTCGTGGAGTGTCTCTTTGTCCAGCCTTTCCTGCATCTTCATATTGTAAATTATTTAAGCTTTGATAGTTGATCAATCATCAAGTGTTGTTGTTGTTTTGCTGATTCGATAAAGGTTGACTAGTTCCAACGAGAAGTTGACCAGTATTTGAGGTTTGATGGTGAAGCAAATGAGAGATTACAACCGAAAATAGAAGACCCTCTCACATTCAGAGAAATTTAAAATATGATTTGGTTTTCAAAATTGGTTCAGATTGCTTCATTTTCGGTTTCAAATATGAGATAAAGTAGTGAGAGGAAGATAGAAACTCACGTGCAAATCAGCTTCACCACTTTGTTTTTTATTTTGCCTTCAATATTTTTTAATATCTATAGAAGTAAAAAATAGGAAGTATGTACTATTGACCTAATTAAATATAAATAAAGTAATTATTATAATTACTAAAAGGGCTAACGATCTATTTCCCCCCAAACTATCATATATAGCACTAGAACCACCCAAAGTTTAACTGTCAATCTAATTCCACCCATAATGAAAATTCAAAATCCAATTCCACACCGACGTTGGTTTGCGTTGGTCTAAACGGTTTACTTAAAACGAACCAAATATAACCAAAACCTAATCGATTTTAAAAACCAACCCAGTATTATCAAACCTGTCTCCTCTCCTTTCTCTGTAAAAATAGCCAAATTTCAAAACATAAGAACCCTAATTCAAGTTGCATAAATTTCCAGAAACTGAAGTAATCTTGTGTCTGAAATCAAGTGTAACAGAACTCATCCATGAGCCATGAACATAAGCGAACAAAACTGAAGCAATCTTGTTGTTATTGCATTTTCAACAACATAAGAACAAAACTGAACCATGAACTATGATTTTGTTTTATCTCATTAATCTTTTATTGATTGCACTTTACATGGAATAGGACATTGATTGCACTTTACATGGAATAGGACATATACGTTAATGAATTGAGCCATGAACTAAACTAAAACCAAATCAAATTTTTTCAAAAGAGAGCATGAATCTTACCGAAACAAATCGTGATTGATTCTAACAAAAACTATATTGACTTTTAAGATTGACATTTTCAACAACTAAGGCATTCTCTGTCGATTCTATCACCACAAAACTATCTTCGATTGAAATTTTTGATCTCAGATGTTTCGATTTAGGATGATTTGATCTCATATAGTTTGATTTAAGATGATTTGATCTCAGATGTTTCGATTTTCTGTGTTTAAATGTTGGATTATCGATGTGTTGCGTTAGGAGTTAAACAAAATTGGGATTTTTTTGGGTATGCTGGGTTGATTGAATTTAATTGGGTTTAAGTCGATAATGATTTAAGATTGGTTTAATTCTAAATTTAATTTTGGGTGGAATTAAGAAAAATGATAAATTTTGGATGTTTTTAAAATTATATGTAATAGTTTGGGTGGAATTAGAGTTTAAACTTTAGTTTTGTGTGCAATTAGATTAACGGTCAAACTTCAGGTGATTATAATGCTATATGTAATAGTTGGGGGAGAAATAGAACGTCAACCCTTACTAAAACAAGAAAGTGAATTTTATAATATTAAGACAGACTTGAAGAAAGAAACAAAGGGAGACAAAGGTTTTTGTTTCTCGGCGACGGTGCCTCTGGAGATTCCTGAAGTTTTCTCTTGGATTCCCAGATTTTATTTAAACTTACAATAAAATATAGTAAATATTTTGAAAAATATCAAAGTTTTCGATATTCGGAAATTAATAAAAGAGAACTAAACGCCAATTATAGTCGATTTATTGTATAGGAATCCTAGAATGATCACCATTAACGAGGCTATATTTTCTCAAAATCTAAAAAAGAAGAATATAATGAACCACATTCCAAAGTTAAGCAACAAGCATTTTCTGTGAGAGAGAAGCACAAAGACTCGAAGACTTTGGCACATCCTCGTTCTTAGCTCTTGCTTTGGCTGCTATTAGTGTACAAAAACAACAAACAGGTGATTTTTCTTGTTTTTCATTCTTCTCTTCTGTCTTCTCTATCCTTTATATGCTTGCTTTCTTATTGTTCTTGTTGTTGTTCAAAATTTGAATCTTAAATTGTTAGCCTATGTTCTGTTTTTATGTTTTGACCAAATTGATCAACAGAATCCTTTTGAATGGTTTCATTGTCTGGTTTGATTTGTTTTGTTTACTTTGTAAATTTTAAAATTAATTGGGGTTTTCTTTAACAAGATGGTTCCCTTTCATTGGTTATTGATTAGGGTTTCTTTTTCAACCCATGGAGAATACCGTTGTTAAATCATCGAGACCATCTTCGACTCTATCAGATATGATTTCCAAATTCGCTAAAGTCTGCAAATTTAGATCCATTGGTGTGTTCCCTGACCAGAAACCGAATTCCAACGACTCTTGTGAAGTAGAAATTATGGTGGAAATCAAAGCCAAGGAAACTAAAATTTGCGATTTTAATCACAAACCCTCGAGAAAGATTCAAACTTTTTGTTGGAATGATGAAGAGATTTCGAGACTTTTTGACACTGTTTCAGCGCTTAAGCTCGCCTACGTTGAGTTTCAACAAGCTCATTTGCCTTATGATCCTGATAAGATCATTGAAGCAGACAATCTCGTCGTGTCTCAGCTCGAGGCTTTACGCAGAATCAAGCGTCTCTACCTTAAAGCAAAGCAGCTCCATGCAAAGAAGGCCGCGCTTGATGCTGCTGCATCTTCTTGTTTGGATCGGTTGAGAGATGAAATCGAAGTGAATGAGAAGCATTTGGAGAAACTCAAGGCTCATGTCAAAACAAAGGAGAGTGAGATTCATTATTTGAAGGCGAAACTAGACTCCATGGTTGCAGAGAATAGGAAAATAGAAGAGAGGATTGTGAGTGTTTCTTCGTTTGAATTCGCGTTTAGAGCTGCTTCTAAGTCGATTCACGGCTTTGCGAAGCCATTGATCACACTGATGAAAGCTACAGACTGGAATTTGGACAAAGCTGTGGAATCTATTGTGGGAAATGTACAATTTGCGAAAAGCTCGGATAAGAAGTTTGCGTTTGAGTCATACATCTTTAGGAGAATGTATCACGGCATAAAGCTTAATCCATGTGATGTGACTGAACTAATGAGTTGCGATGATCCCTTGGACGTGTTAACAGCGTTTCCAAATTCCGCGTTTGCAAAATTCTGCGGTCAGAAGTATCTTTTAGTTGTTCATCCTTGGATGGAGACTTCGTTCTTTGGGAATTTGGATATGAGGGGACTAGTTTTGCTCGGTAAGCATCCAAGAACGATGTTTTATCAAATCTTTGCGAAAATGGCAAAGTGGGTATGGATTCTTGGATCACTTGCAGCTTCCTTGGATCTAGAAGCAAAGATCTTTGTGGTCAGAAGAGGAATTAGATTCTCAGATGTCTACATGGAATCTGTAGCGGGTGATGAAAAAGAAGAACAACAAGGCGATTTAAGCGTTGAGTTCATTACAATGCCTGGGTTTAAAATAAGAGATTCAGTGTTTAAATGTCAGGTCTATCTTTCTAAAACAAAAGGGTAAAAAGAATCGCTCTTGCAGATTAGATTACTTTTCATAAAGTTTCAGGTACAAGATCTCTGCTTTTAAAAAGTTTTATAGATAAGTAAAACAATAGTTTCCAAGGATCATTCAAATTTGGTCTATGATTAATAATATTCAAGTTTGTCCATTATCTAAAACGCCAAAAACACAATCTTTATTGTCTTGACACACTTTAGTTTCCACTCTGAAACTCAAATAGTGTTTTTCTTTTTGTTGTCAAAGAAGACAAAAGTGGTTTTGTTTTGATAATTTATCGATCTGTTCATTCACCTGAAAACAGGTCTCTGCAGAGTTCTCCATAGAATCTAGAGACAAGTTCAATGAAGACAGGGCTCTTAAGATTCTTCCAACAGAAGAGAAGCTCCTCTATGTCTGTTACGTCCTCCATTTTCCCTTCTTCAACAATCAGCTGAAGCAGATAGTTTTCGAAGCCTCTGCAAGCATCTTCCACAGCATTGTCTTCGAACACATCTCTTGAGTTCAGTGACTTCTTGGTCTGTGCTGCATAAACAGGTGTCGTAATGGGTGTATTAAACAGCTTCTTGGCTGTTGCTGGCGTGAGAGGGGACTGCATAAACTTTGAAGAATCATCATCGTTCACACTAACTGCAATTTGGCAATTGGAGGATAAATTTATGAAGAAGCTGATAAATTTCAATGTTAAACTCGAAGTAGAACATTTTTTGTTTCGAAATTAATCTGATTATTGTAGAAAGTTTGTCTTACATGAGGAAGTTCTAGGTTTGGTGTTGGTCATCAGCTGGTCCTTGTTTGTGCTGAGAAAACAGAGACAAGACAGGAAAAAGGAAGAAGAAGAGACTGGCTTCTGAGGATGATGACGATTGTGTCTGAGCTTGACATTGCCATGACGGGCACGAAGAGGTCTAATAAAGACAGGTCTTTTAACTCTGAAGCGGAAGAGAGAAACAAATCTGTTGCATGATTTGGAAAGCTTTGATTTGAAGTTAATCAAAGTTGCTTTCAGTCTCATTGTCTTGAGGCCTTTTTGATGATGTTTTGGTGATTCTCTTTGGCTTTTCTTGTGTTTGTTTTGGTGTGTATAAGATCAGAGGATTGGGTTTTGTTGCGTGGGGCTCACGTCTTTGGTTGTGAAAGTGATGATAGTGGAGTCCCATGAAGTTGGTTTTTATTTCAGCTGTCTGGTGGCTGTTGCTTATGAACAAAATGAAAGATATGATGGAAATTGGTTTTGTTTTTGTATAATTGAAGAAGTCGTTGATTGATTGGTAGGTCAATGCAGCAGCATATGTTGAACATAAACAGGTCCCACGTTTAGTGAAATTGATTCATCTTTTAATATGAATAACCAACCAGCTAGTTTCATGGATTTTGGCGGCTTCGGCTTAAGATAGTGATATTTAGTTATGTATTTAGGTCATTTCTTGGTAGCCTGCTTGTATGGGTTCAGTTAAAAGTCCATAATGATAATGCTTATGCTTGCCAGCTTCGTTCGTAGAAAAGAATTTAGAAATAAGTTATAAAGTCAACGCAGAAAACAGAACATAGCTAACCTTTAGACTAGCCCCGGGAATAAAATTTGATATCCAAAACTCGAATCGAAATCGACCCGAAAAACAGGAATCGAATTCGACAAAATATCCGAATGGGTCCTAAAATTATGTATCCGAAAAACCGAACCCGAACCCGAACCAGAACTGAATCAAGAACCGAATGGATACCCGATTAATTTTTGTTAAATTTAGGCTTTTTTAGACTTTTTTTCTATCAATTCTTTACTATTTTTGAATTTTTATATATAAATAACCGAACCCGAACCCAATCTATACCCGAACCGAACCAAACCCGAAAAGTAGAAATATTTGAATGGGTCCTAAATTAATAGACCCAAAAACCCAAATCCAAAAGAACATGAACCAAACCCGAACCAAAACCCGAAATGCCCATAACTACTTTAGACCATCTCCATCAGTGGTAGAAATATTAAGTTGAGTATGTAAATAACAAAATAATAATATTTCTAATTAAAATTTAATTTTTATTTACATTTATATTGTTTAAAATGTAATATGCAATTGAAAATTAACATGTGTCAATAATTATTAAAAAAACCGCTTCTTTAGAATTCTTCTTTAAGAACTATTTCTTATTATCTCTTTTACTTTTACTTACTTTTTATTTTATTTTATTTTAACAATATTAAGAACCTCCTCATAAAGGTGTTCTTAGACCAACATTATCAAATGTTTCTTTAAAGGTTCCAAACTTATTTTATTATTAAAAAACTTAAGAACTCATATGAAAATCTCTTATTTAAGAGACTCTCTTAATGACTCTCTTAAGTTATTTTATTATTAAAAAGGTTACTCTTTCTCATCTTTTTACTCTCTCTCTTATTTTTTACTCTCTCATATTTTTCACTCTCTCTCCTCTTTTTACACTCTCTCCTCCTTTTTACTTTCTCTCCTCCTTTTACACTCTTTCCTTTTTTACTCTCTCTCCACTTTTTTACTCACTCCTCTTTTTACCTTTTCTTTTTTTTACTCTCTCTCCTTTTAACTCTTTCTCCTGTTTTTACTCTCTCTCCTCTTTTTTATTCTCTCTCATCTTTTGACTCTTTCTCCTTTTTTTGTTCTCTCTCATCTTTTTACTCTCTCTTCTCTTTTTAGTCTCTTTTTTTTTATTCTGTCTCATCTTTTCACTCTCTCTCCTCTTTTTTACTCTCTCTCTTTTTCACTCTCCTTTTTTTTACTCTCATCTCTTTTGACTCTTTTTCCTGTGTTTTTACTTTGTCTCATCTTTTTACTCTTTCTCCTCTCTTTAGTCTCTCATCTTTTAGTCTCTCTTCTCTTTTTACTATGTCTCATCTTTTCACTATGTCTCCTCTTTTTTACTCTCTCTCCTCATTTTTACTCTCTCCTCTTTTTACCCTCTCTCCTTTTTTACTCTCTCTCCTCTTTTTTACTCTCTTTCATCTTTTGAATCTTTCTCCTCTTTTTACCCTCTTTCATCTTTTTACTCTCTCTCATTTTTTTTTGTTCGTAAGAGCCCCACTTTAAGATACCTCCGATAATGTTGCTCTTAGACCATCTGCAGTGGGAGTTTTTTCATAAGTTTCTCACCACTAAAATAAATTAAAAATAATAAAAAATATTATTTTATGAAAAATTGGTGAGACTCGATCCTCATTTAAGAACACATAAGAACCCCTCAATTTTCTATCTCATGGAACACATGTCCATTATTGAGTAATTTAAATTATTTTATAGTAGTTTCAATTTCTCTTAATTTTAAAAATATTTAAAATCATTTATATATTTTTATTTTTAGTTTTTAATAAATTGTAAAATAAAATTATCTATCTAACAAGATCCATTATGCTTAAGTTTAAATATATATAGAGTAATAAAAAATTTAATTAAGATAATAATATTAAATTATATAATTTTTTGGGACAATTACACTCAGTATGATGTATCGGAATTTCAACAAGCCGAAGAATATAGAAGTGCAAAAGTGGATTTTACATACTCTACTGATTTACTTACTAATATAGCTATCATTCTCAGTAATCGACTTAAACTTTGTGATGGAGGTATACACCAACAATTAAAAGTTGATTTGGTTGAGCATATCTGGCGCCAAGAGAAGATTAGAGATAAATTAGTTTTCTATGTAGTCTGATTTTATATGTTATCATGCTTTGTAGTGTTTTAATTTCTATCTTCTATGAGTCTACTTATTGCAATTTATTTTTAATTATAAGAGATATTGTATTATCATGATTCTCGGTTATGTTATTGTTTTAATTATTGTTATTATAGATTATATAATAGCATTAATAATTTATGGGCTATTTTAAAACTAACCCATTTTTGGGGTCAAATGCAAAAATGACCCCTATTTTTCTCTCTGCAAAATTTTCTCTATTTTAACCTTGTGACTCTATATATTTACAATCATGCCATTTTTTTTCTTTTTTTTTCTTTTCTTTTAACTTCCGAAAAATACTTGAAAGGACATAAATAATTTGTGACAAACAACTTATTTACAACAATGTCATCTTCAATATTTCTTAATTACTTATGTTTTAATTAAATAAATTAAATATCCTAATTGCTTATATTTTTAATTTTATTTTTAAAAATAAAATTAATCACAAAGTAGACTTCATATGTACTCTACCTTCATATGTACTTTACCTTGTAAACTACATATGCGCAGACTTTAATTGTAAACTACCGAAGGTTGAAACTGTAATTGTGATATTTATTTTTTTGTTTGTTCATTAAAGAGAATATTATAAATTCACTAGTTTTTGACTTAGTTTTGCATTTGACTCAAATGGGGTCTACTTTTATATTTCCAACCAAATTTTAGGTCATATTCAATCAAATCCCCCATAATTGATAGAAGGAAAAAATAATATTAAATAAAATTTCTTAAATTAAAAATAAAATACCTAAAAAGTACTTAAATCCTAAAATCATGTAAACCTCTATTAAGTGACAAAATATTAGTATATTTGTGTGTTTATAAAATAGATACATGAGAAAAAAATTAAATTTATTAATATTATATTAGTGAGAGAATTAATGAGTGTCTCATCAACGGAGGTCAAAATTATGGTAGAGTTCTCAAATTAAATTCTGTCAAAAAATAATAATATTATATTGATGAGAAACTGAATGAATTTCTCACCAATGTGGATGCTCTTAATTAGTATCTTGAAATCTCTCACTTATCTTCAATTTAAATTTTGAGTTTTTCTTATCGGATCACAATTCTCATGGACATGGATATTAGGAATATTATTTTACATCTAAAATTGGAAAAAATCTTAACTAGTATATATAAAATATAATGAGCACACACTGTATTTAGTCAAATATATGCATGAGAGAAAACGCACCTCTCCAAATATATTTCCAAGTTTGGAAACAAAGAGAATAAGAAGATGTCCTTTTAGTTTGAATCACTCACTTATGCTTAAAATTACAAGTGAAGTGGAACCAAGAGCTTTGCGTGCAAGAAAAGAATTGCTAAGCATTGGTTACAGTAGTTTCACATGCGAATTCAGTTTCCAGATTGAATGCATCAAAAAAGAGCGAATATATGAGGAAACATCAAATCTCACATTCACAATCTGTTTGCCACAAAAATTCATTACTTATGCTTCTTTGTTAACCAAGATAGCCTGATTCACTTTTATGTTTCAGATTCAAGAGTTCTCACTAATCTCTTATGCTTGTTTACATAACACAAGATTATGGATTTATGAATACTGTTTTATGTATGTTTGATTTATCAAAATATTGATGTGGAAAAGCAACAAAGTTATATAAAAAAGGGATGTTTTGAAATTGTTCGGCGATAGTGGACAGAGTAGACCCAAAATTTCTTAAAATCATCATTATGACTCAAAAGTTGCTCCCACTTTATTCAAAGGTCTTCAAACGAAACATATTGATTGTCCTAATCTCATCATTTGTCTATCTGTATCACCTTACTCTAATATAATTTCTACAACAAAATTAAACAATAATCAAACAATATGATAAGGTTCAGTCTTTACGAAATTCAAAGTAAAATAGCAACAAAAATATATCATTTCATTATTATGTATGCTAAAACCAAGATAGATTCAAATTTCTTTCTTTTTATGAGTATAGAATTTGATTTGTCCATTTCGGACTAAGGCTGCAAATAGATTGGTAAGGAACGTTTTCGTGTTTTCATTCAAAAAGCTTATTTTGAAAAACAATAAAAACAAAAAGCTGCATTTTTCTTTTGCAGTTGTCATGTGGTAAACCTTTTTTTTTTTTTGAATTTTTTTTTGCATTCCCTAAAAGTGTTTACATTTGCAACTCGAATTCACAATTTTATAAACACCAAATAATAATGTCACATATCGTTATTTCAATATCCACCAACCATGAATAAATTATTAAATTATATACTCCACCGTTACTATTTAAATTATAATTTAGTGAATTCAAGGGTGTAAAAGTGATGATGTATCAAGGAGTTCATGCTGATGTTGGTGATGAATGATGATGATAATACAAAACAAAAGACATTCTTTAAGCTTTCTCTACTTTGTGTGGACTCCACTAGTTTTTCTCACTACAATCTTAATCTTCAGTTTCTTTTATCTGTCACGTAAAGCCTCTGCTTCATCATCATCATCATCATCTTCACCATCTTTCCGTGAAGAGTGTGAGAGATGAGATGGGGAATCACAAGTTCAGACTTTCAGATATGATTCCAAATTCATGGTTTCAAAAGCTCAAAGACATGTCTAAACAGTCTAAACCCAAACACAAACCTTCTTCTGCTTCATCTTCTTTCTCAAATACTTGTAACAAGAAGAAACCTTCATCAGATTATTCTTCTCTTCCTCATCAGTCTTCAACTTCTTACTTCTTTAATAGCTTAGTAGATCACAATCCTCACCATAATTCACCAAGAAACTCTCTCCACACAAAAAGGATGAGTAAAAGGAAAACACTTTACAAGACATCCCTTAAACCTTTGACTCCTCCTCTTGTACCAGCAACTTTTAACAAGAGCAAGATCAACGGTCAAGATTCATCTCACTGCTTGTTACCAGCTCTTAAAACCTCCACTGATTCATTTGTCTACAGTTTCTACGAAGAAGAGGATGATGAGTTCGTCGACTTTTCCAACTTCAAGATCAACACAAAGCACAAGGTCAAAGAGTCTGATTCAATAGAGAAAGCTTTTCCTGCAAGTTACCTCACGAATAAGCCACGGAAAAGCCATCTTTTCGTAAAGATTAACAAAGAAGAAGATAATGAATGTAGAGCCGAGAAGATCAGATACCAAAAGAAAGTTTCCAGTGGAAGAAAATCCTCTGCAGGGATAAACCTGAAAAGAGTAAATTCACCTAGAATTCAACTCTCAGGTACGCGTAGAAGCACGACAAGATCAGAGAGCAGACAAGATGTTCTAGAGAGTTTCGCAGTGATGAAGCGGTCCCTTGATCCAAGGAAAGATTTTAGAGAGTCAATGGTGGAGATGATAGAGGAAAACAACATCAGAGCTCCAAAGGACTTGGAGGATCTTCTTGCTTGTTACCTTTCCTTAAATCCAAACGAGTATCATGATCTAATCATCCAAGTTTTCGAACAACTCTGGCTTCAACTTACGAAAACCAAGTAAACAAAAAACAAAATCCTCTTTATGTAATTTCAGTTTAACCTAATGGTCAAGTTAATTAGTATCATTCTGTAATTTGTGAAATTGTAGCGGTTTGACTTGTTGATGTTCATAAGAAGCTAGATATGGAGATTCTCTACGAAGCTCGTTTTATGGTTTTACTTGTTTTTTTTTTATTTTCTGTATTATAAAGCGTGCAATAAAAGTTGTGATAATATTGTCGTTTAAATTCAAACATGATCACTAAGGGCGTGAAACCACTGTTTGATTTTAAAAAAAGAATCAATCACTAAACATATTCTTGTCTTGTAGAGTTAGAGCTAATCATGAAAAATGCTTCAGGATTATAGAACAACTCATGAGATGATTTCTTAAATTTGAGGGTAGATTTGCGCCATTAGCCTTTGAATAATTTGAAACCACAAAGTTGAAAGTGGCGGTAAAAGAGAACGACAACAAAACCAGAAAAAGCCAACAATGAAAAGACACCAACTTTTTAAAGTCCAATATATATATATATATATGTACGGAACACAAATATGTATGAATGCACACACACGATGACACGAATAGCATTGCATAATGGCTGGAGATAGAGAGGACCACACTGCTGACATATAGACTGAGATGTGTTTAAAGAAGAAAGAAACAGAGAGGAGATTTTTCTTTTTGTCACTAACCTGCTTCTATTATATTAGATAATCGTTTTACAACCAAGTGAAACACAACACAAATATCCAAAAATAGACAAAAACAAACAAATAAGAACAGGTGAAGAGATCTCAATACACTGAAATTCTTGGATGAATAGTGAAGATGCAATCTTGAATCTATATAAATTTGAGATTACTTTTTGTTCAATAGTCATAAAGGCGGTCAAACACACAACTGAGCTCGTTGAAACAATAATACTGAGCTTTGAAAACATTCTCAAATCTGAGAGATGATGAGACCATGGATCTCTTCCATCGAAGGATGATATTAGAGTCTATACTTCTAGAAAAATCTAGAGAAATTACTGATCTTAGAATCAGTAAATATCTGCTACTAATCTCTCTAACATTCATTAACTTGGCTCAGTTCTCACAAACCCAGTATAAATGAATCATTACAGAGAAGAATATGAAATACTTTAGGAATATTAAAACCCAGTTAGAAAGCTCATCTAACCAATGAGACCAAAACGGCCCACACAACTTCGCAGAAGGATTCACCCTAATGGAGAAGAAATTAGCCGCCGTCAATCTGAGCTTGGACCAACTCTGATTTGGTGCTTCTCGGATGTGGCGGTTTAGTAGACTCTTAAACTTTGCCAGAAGCACGAAGCCAAGATTGAATACACACATGACAATGGTCGAGAGACTCAGAGAGATGCCATCTCAGATTTGTTTCTCCGACGGTAGGCCAAATCCACCGGGAAGATTCAAACCAAAATGGAAGATAAAAGAGACGAAGAAAGTGGAGGATAAGAGCAGAGCACAAGAAAACACAGAAATCTCATCTCCGATGGGAATGAACGATGGTGAAAAAGCTGAAAGTTGCTTTATCCTCTAAAAGCATATCGTCGAGTTTCACCAAAATCAATTATTAATTCCGGCGAAGGAGGAGAACGACGAGAGGAAAATATCAAGAGAGAAGTAAACGGAGAACATGAGAGCGAAGAGAAAGCATGTGAAGACCAACGCCAGCGAGATCCGGTGAAAATGGTGTCGCCGGCGTTGGAACAGATATGAAATTTAGCCTCCTCCATCATTGGACCAGAGAGATATACCTACTCAAGTATTTCAATATTGTTTCTATTTTGTTGATAAATAGAGACGAGATTTAAAACCTTAAATGTTCTTTTTTTTGTGAAAAAGAGGAAAAAGACCATTGTTGGAAAATTCTCATCTCTAGGCTTGGGCACAAGTCAGGTATCCGAGATTTCTGTGATACTTGGATCCGGATTCAGATCCATTGGATCTGGATTCAGATTCGTCGGATCTATGCTTTTATTACTCGAATCCGAATCCGAACAATAAGGATATCCGAGATTTGATATTCGCGGGTATCTGGATTTGAAAAATTATTATATTATATAATTTATTTTTAAAAAAGAATATCAAATTTGTAATGAAAAGATGGTAAAAATAAATATATAAATTTATAGTATTAAAAATAAAATAAAAATTAATTATTGTAATAGAAAATACCAAAATATATTAAATTTTCTTGTAATTTATGTTAACATTTCATTAAAAATTTAGAATAAAATAGTTTTATATGTTAATTTTCAAGATTAACACCTAAAAATATTATATAATTCATGATTTAAAAATTTTAAATTAGCCTACACATCAACATATTTAAAATTATTTAATAGAAATAATACATATTAAAAATTAATACTAAATATTCTAAATCGGATTAGATCCAGACATCCAGACCAAAAAAATTTATTACCTGGATTCGAATTCGTACCTGCGGATCCGTAAATTTTATTATCCAAATTCGGATCTCTGTATCTCGAATATCCGAAATTTCGGGATGGATCACGGATCGGATCTTATTCACTTTAGTGATCTCGAAGCTTTAAGTGTATAGAAAAAATATCTATAGCATTGATTATGAATATTATAACTAATCATACCTTAAGATATATGATGATGTTAAACATTGTTATTTTGTAGATGCTTTTTCCTACCGAATTATAGAGTTTTCAAAAATGACTAAAACAAATGCACAGTTTTAATGTTCCATCATTCTTTAGTTTTTATATAAACTATATTCTACTAAAATAAACTTAAATATATGTACACATAAAATATTTTGAAAAATCTACAGACAAGATAACGATTTGTGTAAACCTTTTAAAACTCTATCAATTCTTCATAAACATCAATTTCTACATATAGCTGACTTTTTTTAAACAAAAAGAAATTAGCTAAGATTTATCTAATTCTCTTTCCATTATGATGATTAAATGTTTAATTTTAAACATACATATACATAATATGTGCTGAAAACAATTTGCTTTCCTATTTGCATCTTGTTATTTCTAAAAACTGAATTTGTTAACAAATAATAGGTAATAAATTTTCACTAATGTTAGCAAAATCATATGCTTCAAACTATATGGAGCCTCTCGACATTTATTCTTCATTACTTATTCTAAACTTAATTTCGATTTTCCACAATTGAATGTTTTCGTGCAATTATAATCCATGTGAGTCTCTTAAAAATTTTGTAAGATCTATAACTACTCATAGTATATGTGAATATTGGATCCAATTGCATGTAAAATATTTATACATTTAGCTCAAAGTTTCGTATTAAGTGAAATTCAAGATTTAATAATATAAAATGAATATGAATAATACATTAAAAATTTCATTGTATTATGGAAATAGATAAATATTATTTTATTTTATTTTATCACTTTGCATACATATTGAAAAACATATTAAAAAATAATATATCTCACTAAAATAAGTTCTCTTAACTTAATTTGTTATTCTATTCTCTCATTTATTTAGATTTGAGGTAAAAAAGGTATGTAATTTGTTTACCCAAAAATTAATTATAAGAATAATAGAGTATAATCTTTTCACATAAATCTTGACAGAAAATATTCAAATTAAAATTTCATAATTCAATTCACCGATTCGAAAAAATTCACATGTCCAGAATATAAGATGTGAACATTTTAGTTTTTATTTTTTTTGTTATCGTCTAAACTTATTAAATTAATCCAAATGGGCTGATGTTTACAATATGACATTACAGAGATATAAATATGGACTAAGACACAATTAGACGCAAAACAGAAAAATCTAGATTTAGAGGTCATAGAGAAACCACATTTCTACTGATGTAGCCTCCACATATCAACCCAATATTGTTGATCCCATGCAATATTTGGGGACTACTGAGGAAAATGCTACTGTGAAATGTTGTACGTTCCACTCTTGTCTCGGTTGTGAAGTCTAATAACCGATCTTCTCTTCCGATGAAATATCTTCAAAGACCTATATGAGAGATCAACCACTTTTTCTCTTGCCTGCGAACTTCGTCTCCAAGATACCTCCCCCGTTGACAAGATCCCATCTATTGATCTTATGCTTGATCTGCCATCAAGCTTTTCATAAAGTGGCAGAAGTGACAAAAAATTACTTCTCCCGAAATCAGAATCGTTGATGAGATGCATTCACCGAAGATAAGGAGAACGCAAGAAAAATATTTTGATACACGGCCGAAAGTTGGATGAACACCAACCAAGTGGTTAGAAAGTATGACCAGAAGACGATCTCAGATTGATAATCAGACAAGCCAAAGCTGATATAAGACAGAATATAGGAAACTCTAAAGTTGTCTTTCTGAAAAATCTAAAAGAAAGAAGAAAGAAAATCGGAAAATGTGAAATCGCTAGAGAAGATTTTCTCTCTACTATAATGTAGCGGGTATGAATCGAACCCTGGTGTCAAGTCATTAGCTGGTCATCCTAACATCAAACTGAATAGCAACTCGGCAAGCATTAGTTTGGATTTGTAAACTATTTTGAGTTGTTGTTTTTTTTCCTTAATTTCAAATTTAATAATAGAGAATTCATCTAAAATGCCCTGGAAGTGTTCGAAATTGTGTAAAATACCTTGGTTTTGACACCTTGTCTAAAATGCCCTATCCTCTCTTTCTCTTTCATGGCAAAAGACTGTTTTCTCCCTGTCAGATTTTCTTATTTCTTTTGTCCTATTTGCTTTATTTTTCTCTCATCTCAGCTATCACATCAATTATCTTGTTTAACTCATTATTTTTATATATTATTTTATGGCATTTCTTTTATAGATAAAAATAATAATTAAACAATGCTGACAATAACCCGATGGACAGAGTATACCTGTTATTATGTCTATATGAACATTGAGTCCTTTATATGGACATGGACATACAAGGTAAGAAACAATGCCCTAACGACAATAGCCTTTACTATATACGTGGACATATAAGGTAAGAAACAATGCAAACGACAATAGCCTTTACTATATCCGTGGACGTAGACAAACTATTAATCACATCCTAGTTTGTCCATATAGACAAATTGTCTTGCACTATTTTGTCCATATGGACAAATTGTCTTGCACTATTTTATCCATATGGGAAACTAGTGCAAGACAAATGTATTATAAAACTTATGGGAAACTATAGTCATTTGTCCATTTGTCCATGTCTATATATAAAACTCATGGGAAACATAATCATATATAAACATTATATATATATATATATTGTGGAAAACTTATGGGAAATTATAGTCATTTGTCCATGTCCATATCTCGAACCTTTAGTTATTTGTCCATATAATACATTTGTCTATGTCCATATTATTGAGAGACATTTTGTCCATTAGGACAAAAAAGTGCAAGACATTTTGTCCATATAGACAAAATAGGATGTAATTAATAGTTTGTCTATGTCCACATATATAGTAAAGGATGTTGTCGTTAGGGCATTGTTTCTTACCTTATATGTCCATGTCCATATAAGGGACTCAATGTTCATATAGATATAATAAGAGGTATACTCTGTCCATCGAGTTATTTTCAGCATTGTTTAATTATTATTTTATCTATAAACGAAATGATATAAAATAATATATAAAAATAATGAGTGAAAAGAAGAAGAAAATCTAGCAGGAAGAAAATAGTATTTTAACATGAAAGAGAAAGATACATATGTCATTTTAGATAAGAAAGAGTTAAGCTAGACATTTTAGACAATTTTAACTACAAAGTGGGCTAAATTGACAATTAACTCTTTAATAATTCCTTAGCTGGCATATATAACAGATTATGGGAATTTAAAATGCAGAAGAAACAAATTTCCTTATTATTTGGAAATACTAAAAGGTGAATTTTTGAGATGACAAAAAATAAGTATGAAATTAGGGAAATGACAATTGTAGAACCTAAATACGGAATCTGATTTTCGTTTACTCTTTTATTCCTAATAATTTAGCAATATAAAATTTTATTTGTACGTATAATGTTATTGTTAGCTGTATAATGTTTTGATTGTACGTATAACAAATTTAATATATATATAAATAAAAGGTAGAATTAAAATGAATAAGACGGAGTTTGCATAATTTAATTATTAATATAATCCTACTAAATTTTAGATAAATATATAACTGTAAGTAATGTGTTATAAGGATAAAATAACAATTGTCAGTCTTTGTTATTTTGCTAATTTTGAAGTTTTCTTTGGTGAGTTAGTTACTGTAATTTCCGAATAATAAATCTCCAAATATATGGCATAAATTAGGGGACATGATCTCAAAAGTCCATTTTTGAAGAAGGAGAATTTCTTATATCCAAATATAATCTAATACCAAAAACCTATTAATGAATTGTGATATTTCGATTTTAACCCTCCACCTTTTTTTAATTTAAAAAAAATAAGAAAAGAAATAGGTTAATCCAACAAAATAGTCGGGTCTTTCTATTCATCCTTCTCCTCTCCCGTACAACGACGACAGCTTCGACGACGACAGCGACGTGGACTAGAGCTCCGACCAGAGGCCATATCGCCGCGAGCAGGAGGATCGACCTCATT